>APFE031628580.1:55291-78216 GCA_000404065.3 Pinus taeda
AATAAGGCGAATCTACTGATGGATGGAGATCTCTTCGGCGCATGCTCAGATCTGTAGATCTGACTGTCTGGGTTGTTCTTGAAGTCTCGAAATTATCTATACCTGGAGGTACGCTAGTCCAGTGAAAGAAAAGTGCAGAGATACGCAGGCACAGAAGCGCTGCAGGTGCGCAGATACGCAGGAGAAGAAGCACTGCAGTTGCGGAGGGACGCAGCCAGTTGATTGGAGACAGAGCGCACATACGCAGGGAGACAGTAAGGTGCAGTGCGTACATACGCAGGCACAGAAGAGTTTTAGGTGCGTCGGTACGCAGGAGCGAAGAGGTTCAGGTGCGCAGGTACGCAGTCACAGAAGGGCTTCAGGTGCGGATGATCGCAGGCAGTTCAATGGACTCAGAGCGAGGTACGCAGGCTGGCAATTGAGCAGAGTGCGTACTTGTAAGCAGGCTAGCAGTTGAGCAGAGTGCGTACTTGTAAGCAGGCTAGCAGTTGAGCAGGGTGAGTACGTAAGCAGGCTAGCAGTTGAGCAGGGTGCTTACTTGTCTTAAAATCCTTGTTTATCATTGTTGTGCTCTGGGTGTTGAAGTGATGTCTAGTTTCTGGTATTATGATCTTATGACAACCGTATGAGAAGTGATTGAGTATATCTTTATGTGATCTGATGAACTAGATCTGATTGATGACTCTCATTGTATATGTATTGATCTAGTGATTGAGTGATTCAGAAAGTTTTTTGATTATGAGCTTCAATGTGGTTATTGGGTCCAGTATGAAAATTGGATGAAATGTGGCCCTTTCAGATTATGTGTTGTGCTTCAGTGTATCCAGTATGAAAATTGATGAAACGTGGTACCTGGAGGAGAAGATTGTAGGTCAGCACCTACGTACTAGAATCTAAGCTAGTACAAAGAGCTAAAGGAAATCTTTGGAGCATTGTAGCAGGTAGTAGCCTGCGTACTAGTAAATGGATCGGCTAGTACAAGAGCAAAGAGGGGGGGAGCTCCTGTACTGGTATAAGGCTGCACCAGTACAAAATATTGTAAAAGGATTTTCTTATTAAGAGAAGATTGAGATGACTTGCAGCAGGTGGTTTTCTCCCGCATTGGGTTTCCACCTTATATCATGGTGTTCATGTGTGTGCCTTATGTGTGATGATCTATTCTATGTTACTGCATCTGTTAACTGATTATATGGTTGATAATGTTCTACTGCACTCATTGAAGATCAATTAACTTAATCATAAGAAGTTTTGGAAGTAGCATATATGAATCAGGTTATGGAAATGAAAAAGTTTTATTAATGTGATAATACTGATTCACCCCCCCCCTCTCAGTATTATTTCCAACAAAAGAGCTCATCCAAACTCAGGAAAAGCTGCAGGAATTAGAGGCCACCTTACAAGCAGCATTACAGCAAAAGGAGGCAGGGAAAACCTCACAGCCACCTCCAGAAACAATAAATCTTGAGGAGATCCCTCAAACTACTGCCCCTCCTAGCCAACAGGAACAACAGATAGCTCCCTCCACCTCAGCACCAACAATAGAGCAGGCTGAAAGCCTTGATATGCAAAAGCTGAGGAACGAAATTCAAGTCTTGGAACCTCAGATGTCAGAGCTGAGTCAAGCCCAGGACAATCTGGCAAAAATAAATGAAAAATATGACAATTCCAAGCAGAATGTGGCTGAAAGAGAGAGGGAGGTAAAGACCCTCAAGAAAAGGATTACTGAGCTAGAAAAAGAGCTCACACTAGACAAAATTACATCTAAGATTAAAAGGGTCATCTGGGGCAATATTGGCCAGTCTATAACAAATCAGTGGGAGTATATTGAGGCCATCCATGAGCAAATAACGCTCATTGGAAAAGCACGCAAAGAGATACAAAGGGCAAGGGCATCTCTGGGCAGTATGCCTGAGATTGCCACTAGAATGATAGACGTGCTAAACTACAGGACAAGCTCCCAGCTCATAAAAATGGGAATTGGAAACAGGACAGAGACCATCTCACTAATCAAAAGGGTCCTGACATTAAGAAACCTGATTCAGACCCTGGAAAGAAGAACCCAGGACATGCAAGCGGATGTCAACAAATTCCAGAACAGGTTTATGGCATTGCAGAACAGGGGGCTTCCTAGCCCATTGGATCCATCAGGAAAGTTACTCTCACATGAGAAATATGCTAAGAGAGTAAACAATTTTGCAACAACTCAGATTTCAGAGGCAGTTAGTGCATCAACAGAAGTAGGACCAGTAACAGGGCAGATCCTCTTTAACGGAGTAGAAAATCTATTTTTTATTAGGAATGAAATTACACATTTATTTGATGAGCCCCCTCATTTTTATAAATATACAGAGGCTGATGAGACCATGGGGTCAATTTTGAAACATCAGTTGCCTTCATCAGATGTATGGGAAGAGTTGATACGATTACTGTTAAATCAAAGTCAGTAATTGTGATTTTGCCTTTTGAAAATATTTCAATTTTCATACACAGGAAGACAAAGACACATCAGTAGGTATGTAGAAAGAGGCTGAGCCAACTCAGCACAGGTATTTCGGCCACCACAGCAGCATCAACAGTCACAGGTGAGAGGGCCGAGAAGACACAGGAAGTTACAGCTGCACAGACACGTCATTCAGTAGTTATATCAAAGCGCTCAACCGACTCCGTGAGCCCCAAAGGTCAAGATTGTTCTGACAGGAGTTAAAAGCCTTTATAGTTCATTAAAGATTGCAATAACTTTTCATCTGCAATCTCTGAACGAGTTAGTGGAGATATTTTCCCTCTCAGATGACTCAATGCCTGAGATATTTTGTAATAGACTTCTATATATTCCCCCTCGCATTTGTTAGCAGGGGTTGGACATTGGATGTAAGAAATCTTTGATATATATTCTGTTCCTCTTCTACTGTAAATCTCCAGAGAATTAATAAAAGGACGATGGAATTTCCGAAGCTTTGTGTCTCTTGATGTCTTGCTGGTGTATGGCTGAATGTTGCAGGATTCCTGCGTATCTCATGACTCAATAAGTTTTTCTTGTTACTCTGTGTTATATGTTTGTTATCTTTCATATATCTTTCATGTTTCCCATGTTTTAAATATATAATAGCAAGGAAAAAGAATAGTCTCAGGATTTAATCACATATTACCCTGACCTCAATCTAAGCTATTATAAACATTTTCTTCAGTTATAGTAATGAAAGTGTAATTCTTAATTGCTACCTTTCACACTATATCATCACAGTGATCTATTGTTTCAGGAATTCAAGTCTTGCTCCTGAGGAATAGGTCCCTTTCTCACATCCCAGCTTAGTGAAGAATTCTTAACTGCTTTTCACTGGTTGTTTACATTTCATTATCACAATTCACAGTTTGTTTCATAAAATATATAAAGGCCCTGTAATTCCAGCTGCACTAAGTCAAGATCTCAAGAAAACAACAACTACAGACTCCATTGCCCAATGGATTAGTTTATTTACAGAGAACATTTCAAGACTATCAGAAATCATCCTCCCAACCAAGCACAAAAACAAACAAACCTTTACCTCATAACTAGCCTAAAAACTCCATAGAACAGAGACAAATCCAACAGAGAGAGAGCCCTCTCTGATTACAGTTGGGCTAGAAGCTGTAATCCGAAGATTGGTTAGTGGTTACCCCGGCCGTATTCCCTTGGGATTCATAGGGAACAACCTGGGTGTTAACATAATGGCGACTCCACTGGGGAACTCTTCAGGATTGAGAAAATACAGTATCTCTGCTGAAACCACACTTGAAATCTGAATATCAGTCAAGAAGCCTTCAAAGTTGTCCCTGTACCAACATTTACAGTCTCAAGGAAGAGCTGATTTAGAGATCCATTATACTCATTTGCAGATACACAGAATCTTTCAAACTCCTATCCAGTCTTGGCAAATACAAATCTTTTCAAAAAACTTAAAAAGGACTAGCTCAGAAGCTGGCTCCCAAGAAGAATCCTCGGTACACTAGGCTAATCTTGACCCCAACCCTCCTATTGTCTTTGAAAATCCTAATACAATCTCCAAACTCATTAAGAAGCAGCAAAAACCAGATAATCTTGCTGACCTTAGTCCAAAGGCAGTTCACCCTAACCCCATCTCCACTCCAATCAAAGTACTTTTTCCTTCCACTCCTAATTCCCCTAGTTCTCCATCCACATCTCAAATTCCTCAACCAACATCCTCTTCCCCCGCACATACTCCCTTGACCAACACTCTAAATTCCTCTATACCTATTACCCCTGTGATACCCACTATTCCTCTTATCCCAGTTTTCCTTTTCGACTCCCAAAATCTTGTGAATATGGCTATGAGGTATGCACCTCTGCAACTACTTGCCAATCCTGTGGCCTTACCTCAATATTACTAGGCCAAAATCTCATATTTTGACTCCACTAGCCCTTATTCTGCTATTCAGCATGCTAAGAGAATGCAGGATCATTTTGAAAACTACGAGATAGATGATGAGAGTGTGAGGATGAGAATCTTTGTCCAAAGTTTAACAGGTGATGTTCGAACTTGGTTCAGATCACTTCCTGCAAATACCATCACCACCCCTGATGAGCTTTACCAATCCTTCACAAACAGATGGGAGAAAAAGAAGGATCCTCTACATATACTTTGGTGAATATGACATGATTAAGAGAGTCCCTCAAGAGAACAGTTCTGGAATAATGGTGCAGGTTTTAATAATGTAATAATGCAATAACCCCAAAACCTGAGACCTCCCCCTGATTTGGGCCTTATACAAATTCCCAGATGGATTTAACCCTGATAATGGCTTACCCAAGTAAAGGAGCCCCTCAAGACCCTTGAAGAAGCTTTTTTTTTTTTTTTTTTTTAGGAAGGTTGCTGTCACAGTTGAGGCAAACCTGATTGCTAAGAGGAACAGGGCTAGATAAAAAAGAGAGTTTGCCTTTAAGGAGGAGCCCTCCTTTGACCAGAAATTAGATGCAATAATTTCTGGTATGAAGAGGTTGGGCGACAGGGTAGAGTCTGTGGAAAGGAAATATTCATGGGAGGCACCACCAAATAACTCTAACAGAAATCCCAACTTTAGGAGGAATCAAAACCCTAGTGTGGGCAAAGCCAACAATGATCCAGAATTAAGACCTCCATTTCAAGAAAACTATGCTGAAACATCCACATCTGATGAGCAAGTAGATGATACCCATATCCACTTAATCGGTCTTGATGATGAGCACCAAGTCTTCCTAAGTCAAGAAGATCATGAAGAAGAAGACAGTAAACAATTCCAAACAAAGTCAGGAGAATCATTTGATTTCAAACAAGGCTATGACACAGCTGTCTAGGAAGTCCACAAACAATACAAACTACGAAGCAGGACTGTAAACATAACACAGCCTGAGAAAACCAAGGATAGACTGCAGCCCAAGAGTGCCCATAAGTATAGAACCAATGAATGCAACTGATTCACTCACAAAGGAAGTAACTATTGAAGAAGTTACTGAACACATACAAAATCCACCAGCTACATCATCTGTACATCTCAATCCAAGAAAAAGGCCTCAAGAGGTGATTGAAAAACACAAGCCCCAAGATCAAGAAGAAACTTTACCAAATAAAGAAAAGGGGCCCACCCACAGCACTAAGGTCCAAAATGAGAAACCCTTTGACTTGGAAGCTGAAATTGGTAAACTAAAAATAGCCATCCCTCTTGCAAAGCTAGCCAAGAATGACATCTATAAACAGCAGATTGAGAAATCCCTCCAACTCACTCAAAACAAAGACAATGTCAATGTGTTGGATGACACCCCAGAATTGCTGTTTGGTCCAGAGGTTGATGGAAAAACAGCAAGGCAACAGGATCTAACCCTTTTATGTCAGCTTGCATGGTAACAATGACAAGAATACTACACAATGCAATGTTTGACTCAGTTCCTCTATAACCTGAATGCAAAGTCAGTCATGGAGAGGCTGAAATTTAGATTCAACTAGGTCGTATAAGCATCTAATTCTCATTTGATTCTAAGCCAAGTTAAGTGTCTAGGTCAATAAAGCTTGTGTGTATCCCTGGTCCAAACCCAAAAAAACAAATCTTGAATGGATGTTTTGTTGTTGCTGATATCCACCAGTATGGGATGTTATTGTCAAGATCCAGGGGGGCTAACTTCAAGGGTCCTTTCAATTGGACCATGTCTGCTACAATCACAGTCTTTGGTCAACCCAAGAGATTGTATAGAGAGTCACTGATGAAATACATGGTCAGCACTGCAGAGAAGCCTCAAAACTTCCCCATATATGCTGTCCATTCTGACATAGACTCACATATCCTCTTCAATGACAATACAGGTAACAAAAACAATGAAGAAACCTAGATAACTATAACGGATCAGCCTGCCAATCAAGGAATTCCTGACATAAAAACTTTGGTTGAGTCAAAGGATGCAAGTATTCAAGAGCAAAAAACAAATGACAATGAAACCAAGACACCTAAACAAGAGCATGAGGCTAGTAAACAAACTGCTCCTCTAAGAACAAAGTTGATCCCACCAAATGAGAAGATTGTCCTAGAAGTCAAACTAAATAAACAACCTAAACTCCAACTCACAAATCCAGATCACAGAGACATCATTCAACTCCCCCTAAAAAATGAAATCCTATGGTTCCTAGAATTTGATGGATCAGTTAACAAATTAGGGGCAGGAGCTGGAGTGTGGGTGCATAACAAAAAAAACAGCCATGCAGAAGGCAGAGCCTATAGACTAAACTTCAAGTGCACCAACAACATGGCTGAATATGAGGCTCTCCTACTAGGCCTCAAGTTGGTACAATCCCTACAAGCCATAAAAGTATCAATCATTTTCATTTAAGACTCCACTGAGGAACGAACCAATTCTACAACCAAATAGTCCATATTCCAAAGAATTATCAGTAAGACAGGATGACCGGGTTTGTGGGAGATCTTTCATTTGATAAATATTTAGATGTATTCAGGGAGAGCTTATCAGAATTTGAGCTTGATAAAGAATTTTTCAGATTGATGTTGTTAAAAACAGCAGGAGGCTCGCATAACCTTTTTTTTTATTTAGTTGTTGAAAGATATGAAAATGAAATTGAATTCTTGCAATCTCAAATCCAGTCATATCATTTTCGCGATCCTGAAGAATTTTTTCAAAATATTCCTTCCCCAAGTCATGAGGAAATAGTACTACCTTCTGACTTACAGATTGAGAATAATTATGTTTCCAAGGCAAAGACTGAAGATTTAGTTGCAGGGCTTATTACCAAAAATGCAACTGTTCCATCCAACCAAGAAGGCCCAGAAGAAGCTATCCCACATGATGTTTTTATTGATCCTATATCAGACTACATGGAACTGCTTCTTAACTCAAGTTCTTTAGCATGCTTTCCCCGTGAGGACCAAATACATCAGCAGCGGCCTTTCTATACCACAATTTTGATCATGGGGGCACATGACCGAATAGTGCTTCCAAGTTCATTAACAGTCAGTGAGCCAGTTCATCTCTTTTTTCAGTTGCTTAAGTGGCTGCACTGGTTATTTGACTTCACCTGACAGCAAAGTAAGTGCTGGTTAGGATAGGTAGGTAGGATTAATAAGGCAGCCGACAAAGGGAATTTCGTAGAGAACAGCATCAATTAAAGACTAAGGCATTCTGACCTGTTGTTCTTGACTTTTCGCGAGGAAAAGCCATCCCCAAGTGGAGCCACTGTTAGCCTCCTGCTCATAGCAGGCATTCATCTTTCATGATCGATATGTTTTCAGGCCAAATATGTCATACTGTGCGTGCCGCAATGTTCCATATTTGCTACTGAGGCAAGGAGGGCACAAACCTTGTGTGTAAACATTTGAGACAGACTAGTGTGATGACCGAGACCCAGACAAGATGGAGAACAAGAGTTCATTCTTCGAATGGTTGGTATTGGAATGTCCAGTGGTCTAGTTGTGCAGGGATCTATAAATTTAATCACAAAAGCATTGGAAGCTGTTGGCTGCAAAATGGAGTTATTACCTGATCCAACAACTGTCCATTACCATTTGCCTGATGGTCTTTTTGTTCGTGTTCATAGAAAATTTGAGGATTTCGTTGTTGAACTTACTGGTTATTTCCCACATGAAAAGGAAGGGATCTCCCAATTTTACAATGAATGTTGGAAGGAGACATAGCCCGGAAGTATATAAAAGATCCAAATTTACTGTATTTCATTGATACAAAGTGCTTCATTGTGAGCACAGTGAGTGCCTTGCGGACACCGATGATAAATACAAGCATGGTCCTATGTGATAGACATTTTGGAGGGATAAATTACCCAGTTTGGTGGAGTTTGATGGTTATTATCTTGAAAGTGAACCATGTCTGGCTTGTAGCTATCCAGAAGTGCCTTATACAAGAATGAAGATGAAATTAATCCAACATACTCAAGACAGACAGATCCAGCGAGATGATGAATATTATGATGGAGACAATGACATTGATCATGACATGGAAGAAGCAAGCTGATAGCTGAGAAAGATATTTGCCCCTTTGATACAATATTAATGATAACGCTTTGTTGGATGTCTTTCCTTTTTACAATGACAATAAATTAGTTTTTGTAAATTATGAAGTATTCTCGAGTTTACTTTCAGAAATTTTGAGGAGCCACTTCTAGCTACGGAAAATCCTTCTGGTCAAAATTCTGCATCTGATATGGAAGATAAGGATGGGACTCAACATGAAGGCATAAACCTATGTGTAACACACCCATCTTTTGACTACAAAAATGACTTGGACCTGGAGATTCTTTTAGCTGAAGAAGAGGATGGGTTGCTATCACTGTTTATGGATATGGATATTGAAGGCCATGTTTTGATGTTATGTAGACAACTTCTACCTAGTATTTAACATGGTTATTCATTCAGTAGTATCAAAAGATGAAAGGTTAGTTTTGGGTGATGACATGGTCTTGTCTTACAATTCAGACCTTTTGCAATTAAGGAAGGCATATAAAAATGGATCTCTGGACATGAAGATTAAAACAGAATATTATAATGCAAGGTCCTTCTTTTGGAGGCAATTTGTTGCTCTTCTGAACACACTGCATGAAAGTAAGGATTTGGATGCTAATATAGATAGCCATGGAATTCCAACTGAAGGTGGTATTACACTGTGGGAAGATTATGAACTACAGGGATTTATTCCTCTTAGTCATGCTCAGTCAGGATTAGATTATTCTATATCTCCTCCTGGCTTAAGTCTGAAAGAGAGAAAGGAATTGCAGGTGCGTGTTGATCGTCTCCTAGCAGCAGGAAGGGTGATTGGAATAGCGTTTGATGGTACAGGGAATGGAATTGACTATGACGAAGAGACTCATAGGTTTTTCATGGCTGGAGAGCTGAAAGGGATGAATAAAAATGAAAAAGCATCTGCAGCTGCGCAGGATGTTAGACATCATCAATACAATTGTGGTGGACTTAATGACAGGTCTGTAGTTGGATTCGAAGAAAACAATGTATCATTTAAGGATATTTGTTCAAAAACAGATAATGGTGATGAAAATGATGATGAATATATTGTTTTCAAGTCGGTTCCAAAGGATATATCTGTTGTGCATTCCCCTCATATTTCAGCTGGCAGGGAATGTGTTGAAGTGCCTTTTAGTGCCTCAAATACTGCTCTGTCTGATGCATCCTATGTTTCCCAGGGTATAAGGGGAATTGAAAATTTAGAAATATCGGGCATAACCAAACAGCATCCATCAGTTTCTCTATTTCATGGATCACATTTGTTTTCAACACGCCCCTTTCCTGATTTTATTCCTAAGACAGGCATTCAAAGTGATCTTATATCTTCAGATGTTGCTACTCCTCAGAGTCAAGTGGGGCCATGGATGGTGGTAACCTTTCTGATATTGCTGGCCAGATTGGGCAAACAACTGCTATGGATCTAGAAGCATCCAATTCTCACCTTGCACAGTCAAGTAATATCCAAGGTGAATCTTCTATTTTGTACTGAGGAAATGAGGCAACTGAGTACATTTAATAATGAATTTCAATAATCTCCACCTTTAGAGGGAGGAGGATCATTCACAGTTCCTCGTGATTTTGTTGAGCAATCTGAGAGCTCCGTTGCAAATCTTCATTCTGTGGTTCCAGATTCTACACCATCTGAAGGTCGGTTAACAGGTGAAGAATCTGTTTCTCAAGATTTATCGGGGACTAATCCTGAGCCAAGAGAATCAGAGAGCAGGAGTATGCTTCAAGTAGAGGCGGTAAGTCTCTCATCGAATGAATCATCTAGTTCAACAAGACATGTCAGCAATCAAAAATTGAGAAGGAACAGTCGGAGGAGACTGTGGGATGCTTTGACCAGAGGAACTTCTAGGAGGAGGAATTTGTCTCCAGCTATACTTCTGTCAGCAGATGACATCGATGATCTTGGTTCTACAAATGATAGGTGGCTTCTTGATTTTAGTGGAGTACTATATGATGATGCTTTAGAAGATGATTTACTCAATAATGGCCGAGACTCTGACTCAGAAGAACGGAGATGCCATTTCAGATCTCAGGTCTGGGCTTTGCAAAGATAATACAAAGAGTATGCCCTTTGTGTCGAGGGAATGTATGCGAACAAATTGGAGCAAACTCCAAATCTTCCACTTCTTGAAGTGAATAATTGTACATATATAGCGTTATCACTCTGTGAAAGGGGGCACGGGAAACCTGATATTTCTTTCTTTCATTCATTTTTAGGTGCCAGGGATCTCATGGGGTTGAGAAATAGTCGGGCGGCAGGGGGTGATATACAGAGTTTCCCACGGGACCGTGGTCTGAAACAGAGGCGCGAAGGTCGCATCCGGCTCTTGATCCGATCTCTCAGCTGCGGGACTGTCTTTCCTCGTTTCACCGAGAATGATGAACTTCCAGCTGAATCCCAGAGAAATTCGACAGTAAATGAAGATGGAAAAAAGCCAGGAATACTACTTCAAATAATTTTCTCGGGCGCTCACCATCCTCTCTGAGAACAATCCTCTCACCGGCGCTCGAGGAGAAATCCGTCGGCAGTTGACATCTTGAGCTCATTATTCTGATAAATACCTCATGCAGAAAACAGAGTCATTTGATATCTTTCTCTAGCTTCCAATGGTGGTAAGGTCCCAGGGATAGAAACTGCAGAATATAAGCTTCAGGTTTCACTTTCAGCATAGACGTTGCCATGCGGGGAATCGCACCAGTGTTTGCTACAGTTCTCGTATGATAAAATATCTCTTCAACTTGCTCAACCCACTCTTTCCAAAATTCTAGCGCTTCTTTAGTTTTTACTCTGGCCATCAATCTAGTCACCAGTAGGATCTACTGAAGAGCAAAGAGATCAAGAAGCAGCACCTATGGTCATGGAACTATTGGCTTCATTAAAAATGGAGACAGAGTGCTTGTTAGATACTTGCAGGATGAGTTTGATGCAATCTATCGGTTGGACAGATCATTGATCCAGTTGTCCTCCAGGTTTTCAATAACAGTCCAGATGAGACTGCATATTTTCGGATGATCTTGAACAGAGAGAATGTCGGCAACTCAGCTGTGATGATTCAACCATCATTGATATCTTACTGTTTCAATGCACCTCCAGAAGCCTGTAGAAAGCGCCACAACAGCTATTTTTTCCATAAAAAGATTAAAAAAGGTGATTGAACAATTCAAAGACCTTCATCAAAGTCAAATAAAGCGGCTCAGAGCCATCAAAGATAACCAAGTCATTATTAAACGTATTAAAGCCACTTGAGGCAGCGGAACCGCCTAAACGATGCGGACAAAAGGAGTCAATGCCCAGTTATTAAAAATACAGAGTATCGAGCCACATTTGGGGGCAGTGCTGCAGCCAAATACGCAGTGATGACTATGAGGCTAGCGCATGGCTCAAATGACAGTTTTAAATCCATTTTTGAGGCTGCTGCCTCATGCACAACCTTAGATATTTATTCCGAGATGCCAGCTTCCCCAGCGCAGCTCATATAGTCTTTCATGCATTTATTTTGAGTAGAATTTAGCAGTTTTTACTTAAGATCTGTTTGGATTTGTTTGACATATATTTTATATTTTCCTTGAGATCTTATCAAGAGATCTAAGTCTGTACGTACTCTATATATAAACCACCCTAGGGACAATTTGAAAGAGTGAGAGGTGTTTGATCGATAATCTGATTTTGAGACTTGCTGTGTACGCTCTGAGAGATTTAATAAACAGACTTGCTGGAACATTTGTGTTTGGACTGTCTAAATGTGGATTCGATGGCTGAAGAACAAGATTAATGAATTCTCGTGCTTCTTCATGGACTAATAAGTTTTCCTGATCTCTTTCTACAGTGGCTATGTTTGCTATATCGTATCTGTGTCATGATCTAAACTTGCAGGAAGAAAGAATAGTTCAGATGTCACTTAGCCGTGCTCTGCCCTCAATTCCTGCTTTTTCTCTATGTTTTCCTTCTAAATTAGCCTATAAATATGAATTCCTCTTAGGCTCATATTTGCACCAGTTTCCTCCGTATATGAATATTGTTGTAGGAATTTCTTAATTTCTCCTATCGAATATTCATTCACATTCCCTCTGTTAGCATGAATGAAAATTACTTAGCTGTCTTTCATTCCCTGACATCCGTTTCATCCTCATTCAAACCTGATATTATTTCTTGTGTAGCTATCCTACTCTGTAGTCCCTTCTTTGCCAAAGAAAACACACCTTCAGTCCACATCCTGACTCCATGCCCAATGTTCTAAACCTCTTGCGCTTCGCATGCCAACTCTGCCTGAATAGATCATCCATCCCGCCAAACTCAAATAAAAAACCATGTGCATAATAACTAGCCTGAAATCGTTTCCTAAACAAAGCTAAATCTCGAAGAGAGAGCCCTCTCTGACTGCTGGTAGGCTAGGACCGGCAGTCCAAAGCTTGGTCTGTGGTTACCTCGGTCGTATCCCTTAAGGAGCCAAGGGACAACCTGAGTGTTAACACAAGAGATCAAGAAAAGAGACCAATATGGCTTAGATCCACATTAGAAGAGACAGAAATACATGGAGCTCTTGATGGCACATCTAGAGAAGTGAAGAAACCTATGATTTTCTCTCGCTATGTATCCCTCATGAAAAAAATCATTGATGAAGAACTTTCCATATATGAAGACAAAACTAGATAGCAATTGTGGAAGGAAGTGATCAATGAGGAATACTACTTTTTCATGAAGAATGGCATTTGGGAAATTGTGCCAAGTCCTGAAGGAGAGTAAATGGTGTCTTCCAAGTGGATATATAAGATAAATCATGTTGCAGATTATAGTATTAACAAATACAAGGCACAGTTCATGGCTATAGGATTCTCCCAAAAAGAGGAAGAAGACTACTTATGATGAAACTTTTTCTCTAGTTTCCAGGTATACCTCCATTCATCATTTCCCTTGTTCCTGCATGGGGATATAATTTGCACTAGATGGATGTGAATACTACTTTCCTCAATGGTGTGATTGAGGAAGAAGTGTACTTAGAGAAACCCCAAGGATTTGAGGTATACAGAAAGGAGTCTCATGTTTACAGGTTGAGGAAGGCCTTGTATGGACTCAAGCAAGCTCCAAGATCTTGGTATGATCATATAGACAACTATCTAACGAGACTAGGATTTGTTGGCATTATGAATTATGTGGTGTCCTTGATAGCAACCTACTTGATGAATGACAACCTACTTGATGATTTGTATCTGGACGTAAAACCTACTTGTTAAATATGTAAACAAGATGTGACAGAGTGTTTTATAGATGTGATAGATTGTTTTGAAAAACGCATAGTAGTTCAGAGGAAAAGGTATGATAAATTTGAAAGTTCAAGAAGTATACAAGGGTTCTATTAAGAAAAGCCACATACACACATGAGTATAAAGAAGAAAAGGCACATATAATTTCCACACTGTGGTATTATAAATACGAAGGATCCTTACCATGGTATTGCTCTGTGGTATTGAGCCCAAGAATGGATGCTTAGATCCTGTCTAAGAAAAGCATCGATTGGAGAGTGGTTTTGACCTATAGTATTGGATAAATGTTAATCTATATAAGGTGATGAAGATCAAAGTGGTAGTAAGTGTGTAAGACATGGAAATATTATGAATAGTTAGATCTAAAGAAAATATGCATGTAATGGGATATTGATGTTTTCCTTGATCTAAAATTAAGTCTGCACACAGGAGTTTGATGATGGATTAGATCCAATAGATTTGAAATGACAATCATGATTATGAGATGATTTCTGTGTATGCCAATATCTGGGTATGTTTGAAGTTCTATGTTTCAATTAAGATTTGATTCTGAATTTTCAAATATGTACATGGGTTTTATAGCCTGCAAGGTGCATACACACACTAGTGTGGTTCTAGTAAGACGCATACATGTGGGTTAGTTTCCTGAAAAGTGCATACACACGTGGATTTTCTTTGAAGAAAGCCCGTACAAAAAGGAGGGTTTTGATGAAAAGGATGTCTGGTCAGTTTAATCAATCTTGATGTGTTTTTGTTGTCTATCAATGAAGTCTTCTTGATGACCTGGGTCTAAGAAATGATGTTTTGATTATGGATTGATTGATTGAATAATGTTGAAGTTACTTGCTATTTGTGATTGAATATCAGAGAAAGTTCTGTTACTATTTCAGAATGATGCAATATGGTTCAGTGCTTGTTTCAGAGTGACAATGGTCTAGTTTTCAAGTTTCAATAGTTTAAGATGTATACATGAGTATGCTTCATGAATGGCGTGTACACACACGAGTTTTCTATAGAAAAGTAGCATACATATTTTGACAGATGGTTGATTAGGGTTTCCAATAACAAAATCTGGTTTCGGTGATGTGTAGTATGATGTTTAGTATTTTGGTTATAGTGATATGACTGTTCTAGTTGATTGGTTGAGTTTTGGTTAATTCAGTGATTGGGTTTCAGTGATTGGTTGCGTCTGTTGGTTCAGTTATTGGTTGGGTCAATGGTTTATTTACAGAGATAAGTTTTAGTTTGATTATTGGTTTTGAGCTTAAATGTTGGTAGTGGGTCCAATATGAAAATTTGATGAAACATGGCCTACAAGTTATGATGTGTTGTGTAACAGGTGGATCTAGCATGGAAATTTGTGAAACATGGTCCCCAGAGATGAGGGAGTTGAAGCTTCCTCCCAGTGGTAGCTAGTAAATCAGATCAGGGGGTTGGAGCTCCCTTCTAATGCTAGTTGGAGAACGAGCGAAGGTTGTAGCCTTCCGTAGGTTGGTGCCTCTGCACATGGTTACTGTCTATCTAATGTTTAATGAATTACTGATGCATTGGATCAAAACAAATAGAAGATGAATTAACATCAAAGTAAGTTTATTTGAGATACGCTAGTTGTCTTAAAAACAATCGGGTACACACGTGGGTTCCCTTCTGTAAAGTCACACACATAAGTCATGAAATGAAATTAAAACGTTTATTCATTTGAAAATACTAATTTACCCCCCCCCAGCCCCCGACACCCCCCTCTTAGTATTTTTCCCAACAATTGGTATCAAAGCAGGTCCTTTGGCAGAAGCTTGATCGCTTGAAGGAGATCCATCAAGACAATGGGTAAGAAGCAAAAGAAGAAAGAAACTCAAAAGAATAAGACATCTCAAAGAAACAGTGATAGTGAAGATTGTCCATTGGATCGAAACAAATATTCAGATTTAGAATCACCTCGCTTTGTATTAATCTAGAATGAAGATGATCAGGAAAGAGAATTATCAAGTACTAATTTTTTTTCTACTTCTGATCCATTTCCCTGTTCATGTAATATTGAAGATAGTGAATATGATAGTGAATCATCTATATTAGAAATATAATGGCCCTAGAAGTAGAGGTTAAAAGGCTCATAGATAAAATTAGATATCAGAAAAATCTATCTGATAAAAGGGAATGTACCTACAATGAATAGGTTACCAGGTTAAAGACTCAGTTGCAAGAAGAAAGCAAAATAAGGAAGTAGTACAAGGAAAAGGAATATTAGTGTCAAAGGATGCGGGATGGTGTAACATCATTAAGAAACCAAGTGAATGAAAAGGATACAACAACCAAGGAACTTAAAGAAAGAACCAATTACTATGAAGGACTTGAAGCGAAAATCATTTCTCTCAAATATGATCTTGAAAATTCAAACAAACGATATAAGGAGACTCTTCAAGCATTTGAAGAACAAGAAAATGGGTTGAAAGAAGAGATTCTCAAATTAAAACAACAAATGGAGGAAGGAATAAAGAATGAAGAAATTATGAAGAAGCAGGAAAAACAATATAAGATTAAGGTAAATATCCTAAAAGGTAAATTAGAACAAAATAATAAACATTTAAGATTTCAAGATAGTACTAAGATTCTGGATAATATTCTTAGTAATCAAAGGTCTCCTGCCACCAAATATAGTCTTTATTTTGAAGAAACTATTGAAGGTGAATGTAGTTCACAAGATAAGGCAAGCAATTCTAATGCAAAATATGAAATGTTCAACAAGGAGATAACAAGTCAATCTCATCAACAACCAAGGAAAGAAAGTATTTAAAGGAAATCATTTACTCCTAACTATAGAAGTGTTAATCAATTTTCTCCTCTAATAAATAATGTTTAATGTTCTATATGTCATAATTTTAGACATGTTGCAACCAAATGCATAAGTGGAAAGTTTCAAGCTAATAACTCTCACAGAAATATCATCATCTTCCAGGTACTTTAAGGGATATTGTTTTGCTTGCAATATGTTTGGTCACAAAGCAATTGATTGCAATAGAAGGAATATGAAACATATAAGATGTTATGCTTGTAACAAGTTTGGGCGTGTAGAAAACAAATGCAAGAATAAGTCTATGGATCACCACAGACAACATGGTAAGCAACTAGATAAGAACATTAATGTCAGAAGACCTAAAAAACATGGATCCACCAATAAGCAAGAAAAAGAAGAACATATTAGGTGTGGTCTTGCTCTCTACTCAATTGAACATGAATATGAATGGTACATAGATAGTGTATGTTCTCATCACATGATTGGAGTTAAGAGTAAAATGGAGAATCTCAAGAAAAACCAGCATGGTAATGTTATTCTTGGAACTAATGTTTCAACAAAAGTACTGGGACAAGGTAAAGCCATAATTAATAAAACTAGAGAAACAATTGGTTCTTTATTAGTTCAAGGACTAAAGTAGAATTTCTAAGTGTATGTCAATTGGAAGATAAGGGAAATATAATTGTGTTTACATCAACCAAGTGTAAGGCTGTGAATGAAGCAATTGGAAAAGTCATAATAAGAGGATATAGAAATCGAGACAAATTATATGTGTTTGAAGATTGGAATTCTCATTGATATGAGAAAGGTTTAAAATTAGAATGAAAGAAGGTGGTGCCTATTGTAGTCTCTTATTCTTAGATGAATATTTCTTACATTGACTGCAGAAGTGGTGAGAGGTACTTGACCTCATGAAAAAATATTATAATTATTAGGTCCTTAGGATCAGTGATATGTAATCTCAGGGGGAGTAATACATGTCTTGCCTTGATGATGAATCTCATGGTTGTTTTTTATTTTCATGTTTCTTATAATACTGACAGTGGCTCTGGTGTAGTAACAATTAACAGGTACAGACATAATAGACTCAGGGGGAGATGAAGGTGTGAAACTTTAGTGATCTAGAATTTATCCAGGACAAATAAGTAAAGGTATTACAGAATCATGTGTATGGATGTGCCTATGTTACTTATGCAACGGATTGATAATATTGCTAGAATACATAGACACTGATGCAATCAGAGAAAAAATAACAGTCAAACATGTAAAGAAAACAAGCTTAATAAGGATTTCACCCAATGCCCCTGGGCTACGTCTCTTGGTCCAACTTTTCAGTGGTGGCCTCTCTATTATGTTTTCAAGCAATTTTTTTACAATAGTGAGCTTGATTCGAGACTCACTTAAACAGAAAGAAGTCAATAGGAATGGAGTGCATAGACTCTCCTTACTGGAACTCGAACTCTGAGGGTCACAGTAGTATGACAGGCCTATGCCAAGGAGTTTGTTTGAACCTCTCAAGCCTTCAATGGATTACACAGACTCTCTGACTCTCTCTGGCTCTATCTGGCTTGATGCTGCCTTTAGGTCAACTCGGCTTCTACTTTCTATTCTCTGCTATTAGCTTTTTGCATCTCTTTGTTGCCTGCCTGTCTTTTGCTTCTATCAGTTCATCGCTTTAAAGCCAGTCTATTCTTTGATTGCTCATTTCTACTTCTCAACCTTCTAGTTTCCTTACCTCTATCCATTTGAATTCCTCTTCTCTATGTCATCATCACTGGGTAACACCTCGCAAGGAGGTGGCCACTTGTTTCCCAACGAATTGGGTGTCAAATTCATTAATTTCATTTTCTTCGAGACTGCCCGCGAATCATGAATCGTTTTCCAACGCATCATCCATGTCGGATGTCAAATCCCCTGTCATCTTGCTTTTTGACCTGTCAAATCTATTCAATCATTGGGATGCATCTTTGTCGTTGATATGGGCCCCCCAGATCCTACGTCCATCCTTAATATCAGGCGAACAAGTCGCACGGTGTTTACTCGTCTGATGCAGACAATTTTCTCTCTCATTCGTCGGACGCATGTTGCTCGATGTGTGGCATCGAGCAGGACTCATTCAAAACTACTTACTGCCTCGAAGCCTTCTAATATCCTGCTGGTTTGGGGAATCTCGCGCTATGTAACTGAAATAGTTACTTTTTATGACTTTTATAACGATTTTGGGTCTGAGCGCTTCGAGGCTTTCCTTCACTGAGGGGGACATCGTGTGATGAAGCTTATCATGTATCATAATCCACCTTTGTTTCTTGATTTGGTCTCCAGTTTTTCTAGTTTGTTCCAATGCACGTTACCATGGGCCAACAGTCTGTGCGCTTGACTGAGGGTCCTCGTTGCTCCACTCTAGCTGCTATGTGGTAAAATGCACTGTGTATGGAGAATGAAAACTACCCTCAAAGGTCTTCCCAGGACCTTCGATAGACTGTAATATTATCTGCAAAAGTTACCAAGTTATACACATGTTCATCTATTGAATATAAGTTAAAAAAGTATGGAAAGAGGATTACCTCAAGTCTCCTTCTAGATTTGTTTGGAGATCGCTATGCAGCCAAGAAGAACTCCTTCAAAGCTGGCTCCAAGACAATTCCTGCACAAAGGAAAGGAAAACAAAATAAATCATACAATATTGAAAACTAATATAAGGATTCACAATGAACATATATTTCTATACAACTTAAACTTCTCAACTCAACAAGTATCAAAATGAACAACTCAATGAACAATGTTACCGACACTATGGAGTAGGGAACACAACTGCAGTTATGTATTTATAATGGAAGAGTGATTACGACCATCCATTGTATCAGCCTTCCATTTCCCCTTCTTCTTCTTCTCCCTCTCTCTCTCTATCAGCTCACTTCTTCAAGTGTATGACACTTCACAACAGCTTAGTGGGCTATCCTTTCAAATGCTCTAACCCTTTTCACAATAACCCTCACTTTGCTTATATAGCAATCGAGTTAGGGTTGCCAAGCTCCTCCTAGATTTCACTAGGGCAAAAGCAATGAACTTGCTCCACTTTTCAACTCTTTCCCATTTGCCTTCTTTTCTTAGATTGGAAATTCTCTAAATATATTGCTTTTAGATGTTTCCTTTCTTTTCTTGAGCAAATCTAGGGATAAATATCTAGATATTTGTGAGGGAATTCATTGGCTTGTCCCTTTGAATATCTCTTAGTTTCACTAATGTTTCCCCTTCACTAGTAACATGAGTTAATGGGGTCACTAATGCTCCTTTAGGCTTGGTAACAAGCTTTATAAAGTAGGTTTTCAGTGTGCAACTAGCGTTAGTGTGGAATCAAGGCCTGCAATTGTGGTCTTTGCTTCAGTCATCTTGTCTTTCACCTCTGAGTTGATGAGGAGGTCATTTTGTTGTATAACAGATGCCCCCTAAAGTATGAGATTAGAGGCAGAGATGATGGCCAAAATACTTTACTGAAATTGTAATTTTTTGTCAAAAGTTTTAGAGAGAGATAAGCTTCTGGAGGCAAGTGAAACCTAATAGAACACATATATATAAAACTGCTAAAATCATGTCCTGGGTTGGGCATTCCCATGCTTAGTACCTATGTCAGAGTAATCTTCTTTGAATATATATAACAAGGCTAGCTCTCGATAAGCACAATGCGGATCCAGTGTCATAATAGAATCATCATGAAACAATTGTCTCCAAAAAACAATATCGCAGCTTGGGAGAGGAAACAAGGTTGAATGATGCAAGCCTCTACCCAAGGTCTTGATTACCGCTTCACTGAACAACATAGATCAATACATGTGAAAAATATGTGTTGATGTTGAACATGCATGTCATGCGGAAAGAGTTATATTTGCGGACAAATCTAACCTCCCTAGGAGTCTAAGACTCTCTAGTGACAAACAAACCAAACAAGAGCAATCCTTCTCTAAACACACATTATTCTATGAGAATTCAAACGTTTTCGATCTTACCTTAGGTCCAACGCTTGTTGTAGCAGTCCAGCCTTGCTGATCCAGATGAGCTCCTCCTTCACTTTAAGACCTGCATACACTAACAAAGCAAACGATTACATAATACCTGAATATTCATCATAAAACAAAGCATATTCATCACATAGACCAAGGAGTACATGAAATAATTCATTAACAACAAATCATTGAGAAGAATGGACTTATTTGTATTAAGGAAACAAAAAAGGACCCATTACAACCTGAGCCTTGGTGTTGTGCAAGCTCCTCCCTGGGTCCAACAAGAGATTTCCTCTACTTTGACAAGCTCACCCACTCCCAATATGGCAACAAGGAAGGATAGTGATCTCTCCTCACAAGTCAACAATGGAAGTCTTAATTCCAGCAGCATTTACCCTTAGAATGTTCAGCTTTCAACCTCCCCTCCTCTGGCCCAATGCCTGTATTTATAGTATTCTAGAGGAGGTTATTCAGTTCCAACATCAATGGGATACTCCCTCTTTTGGATGGGGTAGCTCCTCTCTTGATGGGATAAGCTCCTCTATCATCGGGATGCATGAACCATCTGGAGGCGCTCAATACACGTCAAACACTCTTCTAGAAGGCTCTAAAAGTGACCACAAATAACTTTTTAAAGATGAAACTCGCGCCTTTTGTCCTTTGCAGGGGTACGCACCCATCCTTTGGCTTACAGAGCGTACAAATACGCAGGTACAGTGAGCTTGGGATGCGTACACGCAGGCAAGGTAGAGAGAACCTGCGTACCCAGAGATAAACATGATTTTTAATGACTTTCTCTCTTTTTTGAAGTTTGACATGGAGAGCAGAGGTATAAGGCTTGACAAGGAGAATAATATGACTACTGATGGAGCCATATTAACTGCAGATAGTCATGGTGACAAATTTCAGTGTAACAGATTGCCCCCTAAAGTGCGAAGCCTGTAATAGATAAGGGTTTTATAACATCTAGGAAGGGTGAAGTACTTTATCATTTCAAGGATTATCTTGTGGAGAGCCCAGTCAGAACCTGCAATTTTCAACACAAAATACATGTATAAAATTATATCATCGCTGAGGTAGGCATTCTTATACTCAGATCAAAAACTTTAACTAACAGACTAACTACTACTCTGATACAGGAATGATTTCATAGTACATCATAATCATAGACTCATGTAGACACAGTATGGACTCAGCCATCTGTTTATAATTGGTCTACGATATAATGAATACAAAACTCCTCGCAGCCTGGATGGTGGAAACTAGATCCAGGGTCTTCATCTCTACTTCCCGAATTGGTACGATTCTAGCCATGCGAATAAATGAGTCGATGCCGAACATGGTAGAAACCACTTGATTACCAATCGATGATGTAAACTGTTAACAAGCGTGAAAGAGACCACCAGTGATGTCAATGGTTCTCAAAGTACCCAGTACAATCCATGAGATGTGAATGAATGAGTCGATGTCGAACATTTCACAGAATCCTTCGATCGAAAGTCAATGATGTAAACTGTCGTCAAAGGCGAGAAACCTGCCATTGATGCATGCAGACTTCAAGGTACTGACGATTTCTAAGTCAACTCTCTAGATAACGTGCTGATGTCGATAGAAAGCGACCCGTCGCAGGCAAGCCCACAACACGAAATCATAGTTCAAGTTGAAGAAATGTTGCTGCAAGGACTGACTCAAGGATGACACAATGGATGATAGGTATTTTGTGGTTGGATGTTTTGTTTACAGACCTCTTGAACACATAACGACACAACAGATGGTTTGGTGACGAATGACTCAAAGTCGACTCCCATAACCCAACTAAAGAATGTCAATGATTTGGTCAACTGTGAGGCAAGGGATTTCCCAACCCAGGTGAATGAACACGTGTCGTGTTGAAGAGAGGTAGTAAGGTTTTTCTGAGACAAAAGGATATCAAATAGGCTCATTCTTCTCACTTTTCCCCCACCATTTATGGCAAGTACCTCTTTATTTTTTACAAGCTTGAGGAGGATAACATATGCTTGTTTGTAAGCTCATCCTTCAGATGAGTCCAACATAGTTTTTGATTCGAACACTAAGAAGGAGTGGTCCGTTCCTGTTTGTAATAGAACAGGTCCTTTACTGTGAAATTTTAACAAGTCCAGTATAGGAGAAACTCGGCATTTTTCATATTTAGAGAGTCTGAAAAACTTAGAAGACTCCAGATTGGACTTTTTCGTAAATTTGCGTCTCCTAAGCCTGAAAAAGTATAAAATAATACTTAGGAGAACCGCTTGATCTTGCGACCAAGGAGTACTTTCATAGTTAGTGTCTTTGACCTGAAAAGTAAAAAGCGATCAAGGACACGTCGTTTTATTTCC
>APFE031628580.1:84450-108326 GCA_000404065.3 Pinus taeda
TTTTTAAGTGACTTTCTCTCTTTTTGAAGTTTGACATGAAGAGCAGAGGTATGAGGCTTGACAAGGAGGACAAAATGGCTATTTAACTGCAGATAGCCATGGTGACAAATTTCAGTGTAACAATGCATGAAATCATCTAATTACCAGTCAATAATGGAGACTGTTAACGGATGCGAGGATGGCCACTGATAATGGTGATGGTCTCCAAGATGCACAACTAGCGAGTGTGAAAGATTTCTTTGTCATCGAACACCCGTAGAATTTCTTAACTAGGAGCCAATAATGAGAACCCCTAATCAAATACAAGGTAACCTGCCACTAATGTCTGCAAGTAACAAGGCACTGAATGTGTTTTTGGGTTATCTTCCTAGATAGAGTGTTGAAGTCGATAGGAAGAAACCTGTTGAAAGGTAGGCAATGATGTGTCCTGCATCAATCGACACGAAACAAGACAAGAATGATTTTGTTTTTTGAGGAATATTTTGAGAATTTGGGTCTAAAAAACGGACGACATAATGAAAGGATATGTTTGATCAGTTGATGGAGGAAACAAATGGGTAACCCTTGAACAATAGAAGGCATGACAATGGTTTTAACTAGACAGCACTAGACTCATGAACACTACAAAGTGTTAGGATATAGATATGCAATTACATCAAGGTATATTGGCTAAAACTCATAAAATGGTAGGGTTCATATTAAGAGGCCATCAAAAGGAAGGTTTATATGAGGGAGTGCCATGTTTAAGGGAACGACTGCTGCTAAACCACGCTTTCTAATACGGAATACAGTTGTGTTGTCTACTTTCCCTGTCTGATTATTTTAATGAGTCCAGACGGGTAAAATCATCAATCTTTTCATGTTTAAAGAGTTTGAAAAATGATTTCAAAAAGAACGACTCTTTGCCCTATCTGATTAGTTTAATGAGTCCAGACAGGCAAACTCGTCGATTTTTTCATGTTTTAGGAGTCTGAAAAGTATCATAAAAAGAACAACTCTATATCTTGTCTGTGTAATTTAAAGAGTCCAGACTAGACAACTCAGTGGTCTTTTCATATTTAGAGAGTCTGAAAAGATTGTAAAGAGAGACTCCATGGTGGTCCCTTTGTCATAATTGTTAATCGGGTGCGACAAAAGGTTAATAGTATACCCAGATCAGTTACTTTTCCATAAGTTAATCTATTGAACCCGAATAAAGAGAAACCCATTTTCAATAGATGTCGACCTCATTTTGTTACAAGTATGAGGTGACGGACTAAACTCGTTTTTTGTCGTGAATTTTTAATGAGTCACGTGACGACAAACTCAATACCTTCATCAAATTTTTAATGAGTCAAATGAAGAAAACTCAGGGTATCTTTTTCAGTTTAGTGAATGAGAAAAAGAGGGAAAAGAATGGCTCATCCCTTCTTCTTAGTTTTATGAGCTCAAAGGAGGGGAAAAACTAGAGGATCTTTTTATTTAAGAGCAAGAAATGGTCCCAAAAAAGAAAGTACTCTTGCTACTGTCGTATATTTTTAACAAGCCCAGTAACAAAAACTTGGTTTTTTTGGTTTAATGAGCGAGAAAAGTACCTAAAAGAATGCTCGGGTCATCTTTATCATGTTTAACAAGCAAAAATACTAAGCTCGGTATTTTTTCAGTTTAAAGAGTGAGAAAAAAGCACCTAAAAATAATGCTCCTTTGGCCTTTTTCAGTTTATGAGTTGGAAAAAGATCAAAAAAGAATTTCTCAGAGCATCATTGTATGAATTTAATGTGGGCAATGATGAAAACTCGGAGATGTTTCTATTGTTTAAAGAGCAATAAAATATCACAAAAAGTGCTCTAACTATCGTTGCATAGATTTAACGAGCTCAATGATAAAAACTAGGAGATGTTTATATTTTTAAAGAGCAATAAAATATCTCAAAAAGTGCTCTATTATATTCTTAATTGTAGTAGTTTAACAAGCCCAAAGAATGAGACTCGAGGCTTTTCGGATTAATGAGCAAGAAAAATACCCTAAAAAGAACGCTTGATCTTCTTCATGGTAGTTTAACGAACCTGAAGAAGGAGACTCGAGGATTTTTTGGGTTAACAAGCAAGAAAAATACCATAAAAAGAACGCTCGGCCTTCCTTGATCTCATGCTTGACAATAGAAGGGTCTATGCCATGCATTTCCTCATAAGACCAAGGAAAAACATCACGAAAATCCCTAAATGGGTAGGTGAAGCTCACAATTTCCTCAGGTTTGTGATTGGCTCAAATCTGTATGTTTTCCACGATGCCTGTCATGAAAGAAATACCGAGGAGCAATGTTTTTGAAATATTGCCCCTATTTCCTTCCGAGTCTGAAGGTTGGATAGTCATATACGGTGAGGAAATGATTTCGTGTGCATTAGATGGCAGGGTTTGAAGAGGCATCATGTCCGAATCACATATCAAAACATGATGGTGCAAATCCTCCCAAGGTCACTCTTCTAAACTCATGACCTCCCTAATAGCTTCGTCCATATGTAGGACTTGATTCAGTGGATCGAAAGAAGGAGTGGTTGTGGGAGGGGTAGTGGTACCATTGGCCAAAACCAAAGTGACCGGAGATTCAGATGTAATTTGAATGGCTTTGCAGGCCAATTCAGCTGGTGACAGTGGAATTTGTTCTTCGTATGTGTCAATGTCTGAAGGAGCTGGTAGGATGCATGGATCGGTCTATTCATGAGGAATGGATGAAAGCATATTGACCATCTGTGAAACCTTTGGTAGATGAAGAGGGAAACAACCCATGAGGGAAGAAGCCTTTAGTAGACTAGTACCTAAACTGACGTAACTATCAGTTCCACCTCCTACTATAGGTATGGAGCCACTTGGTAATTGTGAATAATCAGGGGTGTAGAAATAAAAATGATCTACTATAATAACCTTTCCATCCAATGGAAATTAGATGATGTGAAAGATAGTAGATACGACGGCTGTCATGGCATATGTCAACCTGTGTCCCAGCAAGAGATTATAGTCGAGTTTTCTAGCTACGACTTTTACATCTATCGTTACGATTTTCCCAGCCAAAGTGATGGGAAAACTGGCTAGGTATCCTTTTGGGATAAAGGTGTGGCCGTCAAAAGCTTTCGGGGAGTTTGACAGTGGGGATAGGGTTGGAGAACCCAGGTTGAGCGAACATGAAGCCGACATGATGCAATTTGAAGCACCTTCGTCGATGACAGTTTTATGTATACCTATACCTTTCTAAGTTATATGCACCTGGAATGCAAGCTAGTGAGAAAGGGGAGGTTTACACTTGTCCATGTCGAAAATAGCAAGAATGGAATCCTCTAGGTCGATACCACCAATAGCCAAAAGAAAAGGTTTCCGTTGTGTTGGGCATGTTTGTAATACTTCGAGCGCTGACATAGCCGACGGTGCTTGCACCAAATCCTATACGATGTTGTAGTGTTGGGCGACACGAGCAGATGTATTATGCATTGTGCGTCGAAGTGCCCCTTTTGGGGGTCAAATTACAAGGTTCGCAACCGGCGTTTTGATCTGTAAATCGTTGGGCGGCAGTGGGTTTGGACTGGAGGATGGTTCCGCTGCATGAGCGACAAGAGCTCCATAAGATTTGGCTCTTGTGGTGAGATCTACCATTTAAAATGTGTAAATGGTAGGAGATCCTTCACCAGTTGAAGGATTTTGTGAACCATCGTTGCCACTTGGCGTGGGTTGTTGTTGGTTGGCAATAAGATTTTGTTGTTGCTGAGTGGGAAAAGGATTTTTAAAGACAACGGGGGTCTTACCAGTATCCCTTTTGGCAAGGTAATATGTGCATTCCTAAAGCCGTGGACAACACCAGGTTGCATGGTTTTCAACACAGAGTTTGCAAGGAAATCTTGCAAGTGTATCCTTTTCATCAGTAGTAGGTGCATCAGCCTTTTGTTTTGGGTTGGGCTACTTTGTTGACTGCTCCTCAGAAGGAGCGGTCTTTTTCTTGTTCTTCTTTTTCTTACCACTGGGATTTTGTGTAGACTACACAAAGTTTATCGCAGTGATAGGAAGAGCAGTCATATTGGTAGAGGGGTCCACTGCCATCTTGGCAATGGAATCACTGAGTTGTTTTACAGCGGCCCCAGAGGTTGCACCAACAATCCCGTCGACATGCACTTTGGGGTGCTGACTGGAAGAAGCATTGGGGTTACCAGGAGCAATGGGGATTGTGTCTTAAAGAGTGCTAGACTGTGAGTATATCAAATATAAGTGTTGTGCACGACATATGGATTGGTCTTCTATGACTGCACCACCTAAAGCAACATCTCTAGCGATTTTCGGGAGTAAGGACCTGCAGAACCCGTCCATTAAGAGAAATTCTGGGATGAGAGCTTTGACTAATTAAACAACATTTTACTAAATATTTTAGAAAATTAGTTTCATATCCCTTCCTTTACGACAACTATCTAAAGAAATTGTTTCTATTGTTTCTTCTAAATTACAACATTTAGGAGTCTTAACTAGAGCACAAAGTAAAAATATAGGTGTGTCATGAGTACAATTTCCTATTATTGGTAAATAAAAAAATTCTAAAACCAAGAGACACAAAATTCCCCTAGAACTAGAGGAATCTAGTGTGCAAAATCAAGTTCAAATCCTTCAACCTTTTCCATCTCTTAGCTATCCACACACTTAGCCTATAATAACCTCCTCCTTTGTTTCATCAATTGCCACTATAACTACTTGTACCATAGCTAGACAACAACAAAAAAGGAGACCATGGGAAACCCTAGGAGTTGTTAATCTTCCTGATGAGAAACATGATTTACCCAAAAACCCAGAGCAATGGTTACCAAAATTTTATCTTGATAATAAAGAGTTTCCTAAAGATCACATTAAAAAATATATGTTGTCCATCAATCTAAGGGGTGTACAAAACGAATATGTTATTTGTAGATATTTACCTACACTTTTGAAGGTAGAGCCTCTACTTGGTACTTTTCCTTACAAGAAAATTCCATCCAAAATTGGGACACATTCAAAGACATGTTCATTAAAAAGTTTGGTGATGATGAATTGCCAATTTCTCTATTAGTATAAAGTTTTAGGTTAAATAAGGGTCCCAAGGAGAAAATAAAATATATTAATTGATTTTTTCTTAAGCTCCTTAGTAAAATTCTTGATGCATCCATGCCTAGAGGCGATGTTCTAATCAAATTCTATACTTCTGATCTTCCTACATCCAATGTTATGTTCATAAAATGTACAACTAAAATTATTTTAGATGATGGAATGCAAGAATATTTGAATGTAGAAAAAGAAATTATTAGTATTGCTAAGAGAACTATTGAAAAAAAAAAAGTGTTCTTATCCTACCAAGAAAATCACCTTCAAAGAAGAGAAAAAGGAAAAACATGTGCTTGACATGGAAAATGTGCAAAAGGTTATCAAAAGTATAACTAATGAAGTAGTTTACCTGAAGAAACAAGTTGGAGAGTAATTTTCTTCTAGAAGACCTTCCAGACCATCTATCAAAATAAACCCCCCAAGTCCTCCTAGTGGTCAAATTTCAATGGAAGACAGTGAAGTAAAAAATGAAGAAGAAGAACCATACACTTCAGATACTAATGCTAGTTGGGCTATAGCTAGAACCCACAAAGATGAAAGTAAAGAAGAAATTATGGTGGTTGAAACCAGAAGTAAAAGTTAACTTGCCATAACTTCAACTAAAATTCATTCTTCTCCAACTAGTTCCCCAAAAGAAAGATTCCTCTCAAGACAGGCTAGTCCCTAAAACCTTAATTATTTTTTATAAGATAGCATATGATATGGTAGAGGAAATGAAGAAAATAACAACTAATATATCACTCTTTGAGTTAAGAAAATTAAGACAATAGAAGAACAATTTGCTTAAAGCTTTATATGTTATTGATAAGTCATATTTACCATCTACTACTATTGCAAACAAGAATAAATAAAAATCTCCTCAAACTTCAGCATATGACAAGAATAAACAAACCAATGTTATCCTAATAGGTAGCAAGTCAAACTCTCACACTCCTCCTTTTCTACCTCTAAAATATTTAACAAAAATGTACAAAATTGCTTAGTTGACTCAAGAGCTTCTTCAAACATTATGCCATATTCTATCTCCCTTAGTATCAATTCTCACCCATAAGAGCCAACTACTCAAATAGTATAACTATATAGAATAAAATTCAAGGTCCCAAGAGAATTTGAAGACATACTTATTAGATTATAATCCCATCTAAAATTTTATCAAGTAATTAACATTGTGATCATTGATGTACTTGAATCATATGGATTGTTTTTAATCCATGATTGGTCTGAAAAATTAAATGGATATTTTTCTACATACTAGTCACATCTTGGGTTATCATTCAATGATAAACCACACCAGATGAAAGTTGAATGCGAGAAACACATGAAACACACTGTCATTAACATTTACGGGGAAAATGAACCTATCAAAATTCACTAAAAATATCATTGGTAACTATTGTGCGGATTCATTTTTTGGAAATTTCCTGCACAAAAATCTCCTTTCTCTCAGTTCTCCATTCAACATTAAATTGAAAACTATTCACAAACAAATTCCTCATGATGTGCAAATTTTGTAGATAATTATGTGAATAATGTTGTAGATAACTAGATTGGGTCACACTATTTCGATGGATCTAGATCTAATTATGGTGTAGGAGCAAGTTGCATCCCATAAAGTCCCAATGGGGAAAAGCTATGTTAACTTGAAAATTGGAATTTCAAAGTATGAACAACGTGGTCGAGTATGAAGAATTAATAAAAGGGTTAAAGAAGGCTATAAGAATGAAAGTATAAAAATCAAAGTATTTGGAGATTCTAAAATTGTGATCATATAGACAAGAAATACCATACATTGTGTTTCTAATCATTTGAATAATTGTTATTAATTAGTATAAGACTTAATTTGCAATTTTTTAGCACTCAATATCATTTCCATTCCTATATTATAGGATGTTGATTCTGGCCTTAATATCAATGTAGCTTCCAAAATGATACCACTAGAATATTTTAGTTGAGATACATTTTTTATATAATTAGTGTTTAGACACTTTGTACCCAATAATGTATCAAATTGGAGAGTTTTCAATGATGATGTCGATATCATAATTTTCCTCACTTCCAAGGAAACTTATGATGACCTTGTCATTGATGAATACACTCACAGTCAATAGTTAAATAAAACATCCAAAGCTAACAATCTTAAATCAAAAAATATTATATCAAGATTTGTGGTGAAATTGGAATATTTCTATGATTTAAAATATAGATAAAAAAACCAAACCAATTGTAAAACTAACAGTTCTACCATGAAGTACGATGTAATTAATCTAGGCACTAAGTATAATATGAAAAATGTAAACTTAGGTCTAGTTTTTTTGCCTATAAAGATAACTTATTTCATACATATTTTAAAATGATACAAATATGTGATTGCATGGTCCTACAATGATCTTAACAATTACGCCACATCAATAATTTAAAATTTAATACCCATGATGCTTGATGCAAAATGTGTCCAACAAAAGTTAATAAATATCCATCCTAACTTAAAAACCCAAATTAAAAATGAATAGAATAAACTATTGAGAGAAAAAACATTTTCTCCCGTTAGACACTCTAATTGGGTTTCCAATCTAGTTGTAGTAAGAAGAAATAATGGAGATATCCAAATATGCATATACTTCTAAGACATTAACAAGGTGTTGATTTTCTAGTGCAATTAGGGTTAGCACAATATTGAAATTCCGATAATTACTTTTGATGTAAATCTTATTTTAACTTGTTCTAATATATCATTCAACAATTATACTTTATAAATTAAATATTAAATAACAATAGAACAATAGAGATTACAATGCACACAAGAGAGACAAGATTTTCCCTGGGAAAACCGATTACGAGAAACAAACCCAACAACATTTTTAATAGATAATTTCTTCTTATTCAATAAGAGACACACCTAGACCTATGGTCAAACCTGGTCTTCTCCTCCAAGTCAAGTCACCCAAACCTATCTTTTACTTTGTTCTACTTGACTGATCCAAAAATTTTGACCTCTCAAAAGCTATCTAGTAATCCAAAATTTTGGCCCTTAGTAATCTCCCAATGACCCAGAAAAAGTTTGGCCCTTTTGCAACAATTACCCCAGAAATATGTGAATCATAGAGAGAGAGAGAGAGAGAGAGAGAGAGAGAGAGAGAGAGATATTACATCACATGTGTGAGATGCTAGAGAGAGAGAGAATATTTTGTCCTCCTTTTTCATCTTTCTTCATCCTGCTTGTCCTTCACTACCTTTGCCTAGAAACTGTCTTGAGTGAGAGATGCAAATTTCCCAGATGAGGAACTTGGGATTCCTTTATATAGTAGTTTGTATAGGGTGAATGGACGCATCCCTTGGCCAGGGCCAACTTGACTTGGAGAGAATCCAACTTGCCACTTTTGGAGCCAAAAATTTCATTTCAAAAATTCAAATTTACATATTTTAAAATTTGTAATGGGACTTTGACTCAAAATTAATTTTCTTTTAACTCAAGCATTTATAAATATTCTTTACAATCACAAATATAATTACATCAAGTGACCACAATTAAATTATGAAGACCAACCATAGTTACAAATTCAAAACTCCCTCATAACTAGGGAGGTATTCATAATCACTATCATAGATGTTCTCAAATTGAACAAATTTCTCTAAAGAAAAGGTTATCCATTATTACCAACATCATCATCTATCATCAACATCCACTTGCATCCATATCCACGGTGGTACCAAATCTGTGGAAATGTCATCATCATATTAGGACTCACTCCTCCAGAGTGACCGATCCTTGAATCCCATGGCCACCACTTAGGCCAAAAAAGTTTGAGACCCTCAACTAGCAAGCACTCACTCACCCTTCCTAATGAGTAATCTGGGCCAAGACCTCACTCAACCCCTTACTCATTGGTGATCAGGTCTTGATGTTGAACCCAACCTCACTCTACCCTTCTTGGTGTGTGATAAGGGTCCAAGACATCAGTTCACCCTTCTAGATGCTAAAGGACCTCACTCCACCATGCATGGTCTGTTATCAGGGCATAGGACCTTACTCCACCATTTTTAGTGTGTGATGAGGGTACTCCTCCAAGAGACACTCACTTAACACTACCTATTGAGACCTCTAGGTCTCTTAGACCCATTCACCCTTTAGGGAGAATGTCCATCTATATTGTAGACATATCAAAACTCCCTCTCAACGAGAGGGGTGATCTCCATGAGCCCCAACTTGTATTTGAAGTACACGAACTTGTCCCTTGACAATGACTTCATCAAAACATCAGCTCTCTACTCATCGATGTAGATGTACTACAACCTTATTTCTCTCCTTTGCACCATGTCATGTATGTAGTGGTACTTGATCTCAATATGCTTCGACTTGTCATGGAACATGGGATTCTATGAAATCTTCACAAAACTTTGATTATCATAGCATATCACCATCGATTCAAACTATTGGTCAAACAATCCTGCCAACAACTTCTAAAGCCATACTGCTTTGGTATAGGCCTCATTGGCTCCGATGTACGCTACTTTAGCAGTGTTGAATGCAATTGACCTCTAATTCATTCTTGTCCACAATATCATTGTGGATACCAAATTGAAGCATAATCCTGAGGTACTCTTCCTGTCTTCAACACTTATTTCCCAACCAACATTTTTATATCCCTGAAGCTATACATACTTTTTTGCAACCTACCTCAAGCCATAGTTCACTATACCACACAAATATCTCAAGATGTGCTTTGCTACAATCCAATTCTCATGTCTCATTTATATCTGGAAATGGCTCAAGATGTTCACAAAAAAATAAATGTTTGACCTAGTGTTAACCAAATACATCAACATACCAATCAACTACAGGTACATAGATGGATATACCAATCTGGATTCAGATCATCTTAACTTATTCAAATTAGTTGCCATAAGAGTCGCCATGGATTTTCAATCCATCATACCAAACCTCTGAAGGATATCTAACACATACTTTCCTTGACCAAGGAAGACTTCACCAGGTTTCTACCATACTTCTAATCCCAAGAAATAGTGCATCAACCCAAGATCCTTCATGATGAACTAATAAGCCAACTTCTCCTTGAACTAAATGATAAGAGGCTTGGTACCTGTCAGAAACAAGTCATCAACATATAATAGTAAGATCAAAGGAAATCCTATTTCGAAAAATACTAGGGGGGTGAATCAATATTTTCAAAAAAAATAAAAATTTTAATTTAATTTCCTGATTTCTGTATGCAAATTTACAAAAGGGAACCTGCATGTGTACGCAACCATTCTTAAGACAACTTGTGTATATCCAGTAAAATTACTTTGCAGTTAATTCATCTTCTATTTATTTTGATCCAGTGCACAAGTACTTCATTAAACAATGAATAGATAGTAACCATGTGCAGTAAGAACAAAATAAACCATCACACATAAGAAACACACATGAACACCAGGATTTAAGGTGTAAACCCAATGCGGGAAAAAACCATTTGTTGTTGTCGTATTTATCTTCTTTTTAATATAAAGAAAATATTTTACAATCTTGTAGTGGTGTAGACTCATACCAGTATGCAGGCACCCACCTACAGAAGGCTACAACCTTCACTTATTCTCCATCTCCTACTGGAAGAGAGCTCCAACCCCCTGAATCTTGTACTAGTGTAAACATATACCAGTACACAGGCACCAACCTACAGAAGGCTACAACCTTCGCTCATTCTCCAGTTGCTACAAGAAGGAAGCTCCAACCCCCTGGATTTACCAGCTACCACTGGAAGGAAGCTCCAAATACCTAATCTCTGAGGACCATGTTTTATAAATTTTCATACTGGATCCACCTGCTACACAACACATCACAACATGTAGCACACATTTCATCAAATTTTCGGAATAGACCCACTACCAACATTTAAGCTCAAAAAAATCATGAAACTGAAACTTATCTCTTTAACTCAACCATTGACCCAACCAATCACTAAACCAACATAACCAACCAATCATTGAAACCCAATCACTGAATTAAAAAAAACTCAACCAATCAACTAGAACAGTTAGATCAATGTAACCAGAATACTAAACATCATACTTCACATCACATAAATCAAATTTTGTTATTGCAAACCCTGATCAAGAATCTGTCAAAATATTTACGCTACTTTGCAGTAGAAAAATCATGTGTGTATGTGCCTTTATGAAGCATACTCGCGTAAAACTCTTAAATTGTTGATACCTAAAAACTAGAATACTACCACTCTGAAACAATCACTAAATCATACTGCATCATTTTTTGAAACAATCACAAAACTTTCTCTGATCTTAAATCACAATCAACAAGCAACTTCAACATTCTTCAATAAATCAATCCATAATTAAAACACCATTGTTTAAACCTAGATCATTAAGAAGACTTCATTGACAGACAACAGAAACAAATCAAGACTGATTAAATTGATCAGACATCCTTTTCATCAAAACCCTACTTTATGTGTGTGCTTTCTTCAAAGCATATCTGAGTGCGTACACACTTTTTAGGAAACAAACCCATGTGTATGCGACCTAACAGAACCACGCTAGCATGTGTACGTACTTTGCAATATATAAAACCCATATACATATTTGCAAATTTAGAATCAAATATTCGTTGCAACATATAAACTTCAGACATACCCAGATCTTGGCATACACAGAAAGTCATGCCTTAAGATGCTATTGTTGGAAAATTATATATTATAGAGCAATGGAACACATAAAATATTGTATAAATATAAACACAAAACAAATAAAACAGGAGAGAGATAGATATATGTGTTTCATCCAATTTGGGCTACGTCCACGGAGAAACAGCTAGTCTTTCCTTTTATATTATCCAACAAAATGAAGAGATACAACCTACAACAGATCCGTTGTAATTCCCTCTTCTCTCTCACACAATATCCTCTCTCTTTCTTGCTCAGAATACACATCTACATAGACGTAATACAATTCCCTCATATATAGAAATGGGTTTCCTTCTAGGGAAAAAAACCCTAAATTTTAACACAACTTCTATTGTCAGATTTCTGCCTAATGAACGACCCAGATTGACTATGAAATTACAACATTTACAAGGAAAATTTACATCTACTTTTAGCTTTGTGGGCATTGGCCCCAATCCCCCGCCAGGGGGGGATCCTAAATATCATTTTTACCCCCCTTGGACCACCCTTGTAGCACAAATAATGGGTGGTGTTTCCATCCCATTATGAACTGGGGTCCAATGCGGAGATACCTTTGAATAAAGAAGATAACCAGGCTCCACACCCAACAAATACCAATACAAATCAAATCATCTCATAATCATTATTTTCATCTAAGATCTATTGGATCTGATCGATCATCAAACTCCCCAGTGCATACATAGTTTTAGATCAAGCAAAGCATCAATAGCCCATTACATGCATATTTGCTTTAGATCTAACTATTCATAATATTTCCATCACTTGCATACTTACTACCACTTTGATATTCATCACCTTATATAGGTTAGCCCTTATTCAATACCACAGGTCAAAACCATACTCCAGCCAATGGTTTTCTAGTGCGGAAAGTGTACGCGCCTTTTCTTCTTCATACTCACATGTGTACGTGGCTTTGCTTAATAGAACCCGTGTATACTTCTTGAACTTTCAACTTTATCATATCTCTGCCTCTGAACTACTATGCTTTTTTCAAAAAACTCTATTACATCTATAAAACACCATGTCAGATCCTGTTTACATCTTCAACAATAAGATTTCCATCAAGATACAACTCATCGGGTAGGTTTCCATTCATCAGGTAGGTTGTCATCAAGGACAACACATAATTCATAATGCCAACAATCTCCCCCTTTGGACTTGATGGAAACCACTTCGGTGTTTGGTCACCATAACCTGTAAATCCAAGCACCAAAACAAGCTACTCTCCGAACACCAAGCTACTCTCCCCCTTTGACATCAAAGGAAAAGGGTTGACCAATGTTGAATGAAGACTTCCATATATGAACTATTGAGTATGAACATCGATCATGCTCCCCCTGAGCAGATGATGAAGTTTTTGATGGATGTACAATGAAGTGCATGACTCATGTGACTTGTCCTATCGCCAAGGACTCAAAATTACATCAATCACCCAATCTTAGTGGGTTTACATATTTGACATCATTATTACATCACCTTCCCAAACACAATTGGATTACAAATTACACCATATGTCCAAAAGGACTTGACCACAATAGTCCATACATGAATGAATTTGACAATGAGTACATCATAGATAATTACATGACCTTTACATCAAATTATAGATAAGACATTTATAACCAAGACCATGATAGTTATCAAAAACTATCATACTCCATATATGATATGCACCATAAGTATCTGTCAGTAGCAAGAACAACAACCTGTATATGTCCATCATCAATTCACAAGGTATGACAATTTAGCTTCAATATCATTAACCTATGTACAAGTATGCAGTATAAGATTTTCTACTACAACTTATCCTCTTGACCTCATCAAGGCCAACTTTCTCTTTTTCCCTTAGTATAAAAAGCCTTAATCCATGTTCATCAAAGGATATATTTTCATTCGTCAACTAAGAATATGCCATATATCCAATAAGTAATGATAATATCATATCATGTACATGTGTAAGTACCATAGCCATCATCCATGACAACAACATAATCATAAAATAAGCAGATAAATAACTGCATGTTCTTTCCATAACAATCACCAACATATCATAGATGTATCATCAGTAGGGAGTTTTCTAACATCCCACATCTGATAAGCATCAACCATGATAATCAACATATGTGAGAACCAATTCTATCATCATAAACTAAGATAGGGAGAATTATTCATCATTCCTTAACATCATCAATATGTGACTAAGTATGCCATGTCTCTAGATATCCATGTCTTCATGAAACCCATAGTAACACCATTCTCTTGGCCCATTTTCTTCATCCAAGAAGAAATATCATACCAACATCACTTCATCAATATGCAAATCATCCATAAGATCCTTATCTGTAGTTCATCCATCATAGAGATAGCAGTATGCATATCTCTTCTCATCAAATGAGAAAATAAAACCATGAGTTCACCATCATTTGACAAATGTGTTAGTAACCCATATCATCAAAAGAAACAATACAATGTGAGATCCAAGCACTATAGGAATCATCATTCATAACTGCACCATATGCACATCATGCATGAAAGTAGCATAATGTAATATGTGACACTCATCAATTAATGAGGTTGTATAATCAAGCTCTATTTATCCCCTTGAACTTATGAAGACCACCATGTAAGCAACATAACATATTTACCATGTGCATTATAAATCTTATCAGTAGCATCATAAAAACTATGTGTCTCAAGCAATATAGGTATCATCCACGATTTCATAGTAGGAAACTTATGACGTAGCGTAACATGATGCATCATTTAAACATTTCAGAAACATAAGCATTACTACCATTGATAAGCATCATTATGTACCAAGGACTTTTAAAGAAAACATAATGCCAACAATGCATTAGTAGAAGCATAGAAAATGGTCCCCTAAACTTGTGTCAATTGTTCATTGTCAGATCAGATTATATCATTTCATATATCAGTAAGAATCATTAAGGAAACATCATTAACCAGTCATCCATCAAGTCATCAAAAACTTATAAGGACCAAAAGTACTTCTAAATAACATGAACATACCATAACCATCAACCATCAGGATCATGAAATGATCTACATACAGAAATTGAAATACTAAATTATCTGAATTGGATCCTAAAAGCTCTCTAAGTTTTCATGACCGTTTCAAATTATGATAAAAAGATTCAAGTCCTAGAAAATATCAAAGCTATAAGAAGAAATCCTCGTAACAGTTGTAGTTGCGGCCAAAGTGGAGCAACGAGGACCATTGATCGAGCGTGTAGACCGTTGGCCCATGCTAACGTGCAGTGGCACAAACTGGCAAAACCGGAGGCAAAATCAAGAAACAGAGGTGAATTCTGGTACGTGATTAGCGCTAAGCACTAATCACATATTGCAGGGCATCCCCCTCAATGAAGGAATGCCCTGAAGTGCCCAAACCTGAAATCGCTATAAAAGTCGGAAAAAGTAACTATTTCGGTTCCGTAGCATAGGATTCCCCAAACCGGTAGGATATCAAAAGGCTTCGAGGTGGTAAGTAGTTTTGAATGAGTCCCACCTGATGCCACACATCGAGTGACACGCATTCGGTGGATGAGAGATAAAACTACCCGCATCAGACGAGTAAACATCGTGCGACTTGTTCGCCCGATATGAAGGACGACCGTAGGATCTGGGGGGCCCAGATCAACGACGGAGATGCGTCCCGATGAATGACCAGATTTGACAGGTCAAAAAGAAAGATGACAGGGGATTTGATGTCCGACATGGATGATGAGTTGCCAAACAATTCATGATTCGTGGGCAATCTTGAAGCAAACAGAATTAACGAATCTGACACCTAGTTCATTGGGAAACAGGTGGCCACCTCCCTGCAAGGCCTTACCTAGTGATGATGACGCAGAGCAGAGGAATTCGAATGGACAGAGGTAAGGAAACTAGAAGTTTGGGAAGCAGAAATGAGTAGTCAAAGAACATACTGGCTTTAAAGCCATGAACTGACAAAAGCAGAAGACAGGCAGACAACGAAGAGATGCAGAAAGCTAATAATAGAGAACAAAGAGTAGAAGCCGATCTGACCTGAAGGCAACATCGAGCTAGATAGAGCTGGAGAGAGTTAGAGAGTCTGTGCACTCCATTGAAGGCTTGAGAGGTTCAAGCAAACTCCTTGGCATAGGCTTGTCATACTACTGTGACCCTCAGAGATCGAGTTCCAGTAAGGAGAGTCTGTGCACTCCATTCCTATTGACTCCTTTTGGTTTAAGTGAGTCTCGAATCGAGCTCACTGTTGTAAAAAATGTGCTTGAAAACATAATAGAGAGGCCACCATTGAAAGGCTAGACCAGGAGACGTAGCCCAGGAGCATTGAGTGAAATCTTTATTAAACTTGTTTTTTTACATGTTTGATTGTTATGTTTTCTCTGATTACCTCAGTATCTATGTATTCTAGCAATATTATCGATCCGTTGCATACGTAACATAGGCACATCCATGCACATGAGTCTATAATACCTTTAATTCTTTTCCTTGGATAAATTCCAGATCAAGTGGTATCAAAGCTTAGGGTTACTAAGGCTAGACAGGCTTGTGCTGGATTTTATTGTTGAATGCTAACTAGATGAAAGCTTAAATTAGGAGAAGGAAAATTGGCTGAAACTAACCCGAAAATTGGAAGAGTCTATTCTAAGAGGAAAATGTCAGAAGAAAATCCCTTGGAATCAGACCCCCAGTTCATGGACAATTTTATGACCCTGAGATCCATGCTGGAGGAAATGTATAGGGACTTTAAGAAACATAGAGATGAAGATTCATCAAGCTCCAAACATAACAAAGGAGTAGAAGAATCTCTCCTCCATGAACACTCTAAAGGAAAAGGGAAAGAAGAAAAATTTCGCATGCCTCCTAATAGCCCTAAAAATAAAAAGAAGACATCTTTGATTAAATTAGATGTTAAATTTAATTTACCAATATATGATGGAGAGTTGAATGTAGAGAAGTTGGATAATTAGATCAGACAGATTGATGTTTATTGTAGAGTGCAGAGCATTGACTCAGACAATAGTAAGATTCATTTGGCCAACCTATGCCTTGGAGGCACTTCCTTGGTATGGTTGGAAGGCAGGACACAAGCTGACATGAAGAAACATGGTAAGATTCTTTCTATTTGGAGTGAATTTGTTTCTACGATTAAAAAGAAATTCTATCCACTAGCCTATATGCCGCAAGCAATGATGAGCTGGAAAACTCTTCGACAACTAAAAGGGAAAAGTGTACAAGGTTACACCCAAGAATTTAGAAAAAGAGCTTTGATTCTAGGAATTTCTTTAGACTCACCTGAGACTCTGTTGAAGTATATAGGTGGTCTACACAACTACATGAGGCACACTATCCTCATGCTTAATCCCACTAGCATAGATGAGGTATCCGTTTAGGCTACGCATCTATAAGCTAGAGGTAAGAATGGGAACCTAGAAGTTGGGGGATCATCCCAACCCACTGCAAGCAAAAATAAGGAGAAAAAAAAATAGAAATGGAAAGAGAGGAAGACAAATACTGTATAGAAAAGTAAGTCTTCATGCACTCACTATAAGAAGGATGGGCATGACGATGAACACTATTGGATTCTGCATCAGGAGCTGAAACCTAAGAAGTTCAAGGGCAAGAAGAAGAAGACTATTGTAGCTATTCAAAAGGATTTGGGGTCAGACTTAGGAGATGAAGCAACAATCACAGCCATAGGTATAAAAGGTAAAAATTCTGAAGCATCTACTAGTTTTATGCACAATCTACAATCTACTAGTTTTTTGAAGCATCTACTAGTTTTCATATTCGAGTTATTCCCAATCATCAAAAGATTGATACTTTTTTTGATAGTGGCTCACAAGTAAATTTAACTTCGGAAGCAATTTTAAAGAATTTGGGATTACTAACCACACCTCACAAGAAACCATATCCATTAGGTTGTCTATGTGATAAAGCAAAGCTACAAGTGACTGGACAATGTAAACTTAAGTTATCTTTTGGGTCATCATTTGTAGATGAGGTTGAGTTAGATATAGTTCCTTTGGGTATATGTGGAATTGTTTTAGGAAGTCCTTACTTGTATGATATAAAAGCTATTTTATATAGAGTGGAGAACAAGTATGTAGTCGTTAAAGATGGAATCGAATATATCTTAAGAGCTCATAAGCTCAAGAAAAATTACACTCTCATAAACTCAGGGAATATGAAACGAATTGTAAATTCATGCAAACAATTTTTACTGATGGTTGTAAAGGAAAAGAAACCTTATAAAACCAATGTATTTGAGGGCTGTGATGCTAAACAACAAGCTGATTTAGAAAAAGTTGTTTCAGAATATGATGTATTGTTTCAAGAACCTAAAGGTTTGCCACCCAAAAAGGAAATAGTGCATGATATTAATTTGTAGCAAGACGCTCCATTACCTAACATTGGAATGTACATGTCGTCCGCTTTAGAGAATGCAAAAATCACAAAGCAGGTATAGGAGATGCTCAAGAAGGGGTCATTAGACCTAGCACATCACCAAGTGGGTCTCCAATTGTTTTGGTGAAAAAGAAAGATGGCTGGTGGAGAATGTGCATTGATTACGGAGCACTGAATAAGATAACGATAATTTTTTTTTATCCCCTTCCTCACATAGATGATCTATTAGATCAATTGAAAGAAGCTGTTTGTTTTTCCAAGTTAGACTTGCATAGTGGCTATCATCAAGTCATAGTTTCAGAGCAAGATGCATGGAAGACTGCTTTCAAAACAAAGCAGGGATTATATGAGTGGCTGATTATGCCTTTTGGCTTAACTAATGCTCTTGCTACTTTCATGAGAGTAATGAATGATGTACTTAGACCTTTTATTGATGATTTTGCTATTGTATATCTGGGTGACATTCTTATATTTAGCAAAACATGGGAAGAACATTTAAAGCATGTTAAGTAGACACTAGATGTTTTGGAAAAAGAAAACCTTTATGTTAAACTCTCAAAATGTGAATTTGACAAAACATCTTTGAATTATTTGGTACATATAGTAGGGTGTGGTGAATTGAAGATAAATCCCTCTAAGGTTGCAATCATTGTAAACAGGCCTAAACCCAAATCTACTACAGAATTTAGAAGCTTCTTAGGAGCAACACAATATTGGAGAAAGTTTATTTCTAACTTTTCCTTAATTGTAGCTCCCTTACATACTTTAACAAGATTGAAAAAGGTGTTTCAGTGGGGAGGAAAATGGCAGAAAGCCTTCACCACCTTGAAAGAAAAGATTAGTATAGCACCGGTACTAGCACTACCGATCTTCAAAGACCATTTGAGATTGAAACAGATGCTAGTGAAAATGGCATGGGAGAAGTGTTGATGCAACATGGTAAACCCATATCTTATCATTCTGAGACATTTAATTCTACAGTAGTTAATTGTCCCACATATGATAAAGAATTGTATGCATTAGTATAGAGTGTGAAAAAGTGGAAACATTACTTAATGGGCAAAGAGACAATTATACATACTGACCATCAACCACTTGAATATCTACACTCCCAAACTAAGTTGCAGCAATCGAGACATTATAGATGGATGGTTTTTCTACAACAGTTTCATTTAGTCATTAGATATAAAAAGGGCACACACAATAAAGTTGCAGATATCTTATCCAGGCCAATTATAAAAGCATCTACTATACTTAAGCATAATTCAGTATTGCATGAGAACTACATTGAACAATATGCTCAAGATATAGATTTTAAAAATGTATATGCAACTTTAAGTCAAGGAAAACAAGTAGAAGAAATGGATTATCATATTAAGGACCAACTCTTGTATCATTTTGGGAAGCTATGCATTCCACAAACTGAATGAGTAAAGATAATTCGAGAAGCACACACTTCTCTAATATGAGGTCAATTTGGTGTAAGTAAAATGGTTGCGCGACTGCAAAGATTTTGTTATTGGCCAAAAATGAATGAAACAGTTACTAGATATGTAAGAGGGCATACCATGTGTGCTAAAAGCAAGCCTAGCAGGCTTGTACACTCCACTACCAGTTCCTTCTCATCCTTGGGAAAGTGTTTCCATGGATTTTGTTGGAGAACTGTCTAAATCTAGGAAAGGTCATGAATATTTATATGTTGTTGTGGATAGGTTCAAAAAAATGTGTATTTTAATACCTTGTAACAAATAGATTACAGTTGAAAAAACTACAAATTTGTTCTTTCGGCATGTCTGGGTTCATTTTGGATTACCCACTTCCATAATATCTTATGGAGATACCCGATTTGTTGGAAATTTTGGTCAAGTTTGTGGGAATTGATGGACACTAGGTTGAAGAAGAGCACAACTTTTCACCCACAAATAGATGGTCAAATAGAAGTGGTCAATAGGATAGTGATCTAGTTGCTCAGAGGCTATTGCAGCAAACATCCCAATCTTTGGGATGAACATTTATGTTATGTGTAGCATTCTTACAACAGAGCTAAACATTCTTCTACATAGGGATCTCCTTTCGAGACCTATTTTGGTTTCACACCAAGGTCTCCCTTGGATTTTGTCTTTGGTAAAGACATAGTAGTTGATGGACACATTGATGTGGACAAGGCAACGAAGTTCATTGAAAAAATCCAAGGGATTCACTAGGCAGTATAGGAATAGATGGAAAAGAGCCAATCCAAGTATAATGCAACACATGATAAGCATTGGATGGAGCATAGTTTCCAAGTTGGTGATCAAGTATGGCTGTATATCAGCAAAGAAAGAATGCAAGGTGAAGGTAAGAAGCTAAATCCAATAAACCTTTCAAGATACTTGAGAAAATTGGTGAGAATGATTTTCACCTTGAACTACTAGCTTACATGCACATCTAATCAGTTGTTAATGCAAATAGCTTGAGACTATTTGAACCTTCATCAACTGAAGATCCCGAAGAGCAGAGTCAATCACCTTCTATTTATGATCTGTTACCTGAATATCTTAATGAGTTGTAGGAGGATACAGTTTTGGATAGGAAGGTAAGAACTACACGCAGAGGGGATGTTGAGTACCTCAGGATCGAACTCAAAGCTTCAAAGCCAAGCAGTGTGAAATGGATAGAAATTGAGCAAGCGAGGAAGCAATACCCTCACTTGATTGATGCTTGAAAGAAAACCAACTTTTGGTGGTCCAAAAGCTTTTTCAGTGGGAAGGCTGTGATCTGAATTAGATCCTAAAAACTCTCTAATTTTTCATGACTATTTCAAATTATGCTAAAAAGATTCAAGTCCTAGAAAAGATCAAAGCTATCAGAAGGAATCCTCGTAATAGTTGCAGTTGTAGCCAATGTTATACAAAAAAATGACCTCCTCATCAACTCAAAGGTGAAAGACAGGATGATTGAAGCAAAGACCACAATTGCAGGCCTTGATTCCACACTAACGTTGGTTGCATACTGAAAACATGCTTTATAAAGCTTGTTACCAAGCCTAAAGGAGCGTTAGTGACCCCACTAACTCATGTTACTAGTGAAGGGGTAGTGTTAGTGAAACTAAGAGATGTTCAAAGGGACAAGCCAATGAATTCCCTCACAAATATCTAGATATTTATCCCTAGATTTGCTCAAGAAAAGCAAGGAAACATCTAAAAGCAAGATATTTAGAGAATTTCCAATCTGAGAAAAGAAGGAAAATGGGAAAGAGATGAAAAGCGGAGCAATTTCATTGCTTTTTCCCTAGTGAAATCTAGGAGGAGCTTGGCAACCCTAACTCGATTGTATATAAGCAAAGTGAGGGTTATTGTGAAAAGGGTCAGTGAATGGATAGCCCACTAAGCTGTTGTGAGCTGTCATACACTTGAAGAAGTGAGCTGAAAGAGAGAGAGAGAGAGAGAAGAAGAAGGGGCAAGGGAAGGCTGATACAACATATGGTTGTAATCACTCTTCCATTATAAATGTAGAACTATAGTTGTGTTCCCTACTCCATAGTGTCGGTAACATTGTTCATTGAGTTGTTCATTTCGACACTTGTCGAGTTGAGTAGTTTAAGTTGTATACAAATATATGTTCATTGTGCATTCTTATATTAGTTTTCAATATTGTATGTTGTGATTCTATTTGCCTTTCCTTTGTGCAGGAATTGTCTTGGAGCCGGCTTTGAAGGAGTTCTTCTTGGCTGCATAGTGATCTCCAAACAAATCTAGAAGGAGACTTGAGGTAATCCTCTTGCCATACTTTGTTAGATTATATTTGATAGATGAACATGTGTATAACTTGGTAGCTTTTTCAGATAATCATACATTATGTCAAAGGTCCCGGGAAGACCTTTGAGGGTAGTTTTCATTCTCCATACACCGTGCATTTTATCCCAGAGCAGAATTAGTGACTTCGCTAGGGACTATACATCTAGTTCCCAGTTTACCCAAACTTTTCTCCATTCTCTCTTCTTTCTACTAGTTCCCTACTTTAGAAATCCTTTTTTGATCCACCAACTATCTTGTTACATCCTACTAGTTTGCATTCACCTCAGAAACTGATCCTAAAGGCCCTATGTTTGAGAAATTTCCCTCACTAATGTAGGTTACCGGTATAAATAGAGCTTTATAAAGCATTGTGCGTGTGTACAAGGAGCGTTAGTGGACCAACTAACTCTCTGTTTACACTGAAACAGAGCGTCACTCTCCCATTTCCATGATTTCTATTAGTGTCCATGGACCAAGAGGGGGGGTGGGAATTTTCTCATGGGCTGAAGTAAGATTTATAACTATATTATGTTAGCAAATTTAGTGTCTTGAAAATTTATTTTTAGGAAAATGTTTTAGTTTTTCTCTCTTAAAATACATTTTTTTTGAAAGAAAGACTCATAAATTGTATTCATCCTTTTGTTGAAATAGTTGTAAGCTGCTTCATTTTGGTTTTCAGTAGTTGTTAGGAAATATTGGAAAATAAATCTTTTGGTTATGAAAGTGTTGAATGGCTTTAGGTGCACAGACGAACCCATTATGTGAAAAGATGAATATGTAGAATACAGACTTGTTTCCATAAAAAAAATGATTTATTTATTTATTTATTTTTTTTTTTAGAGCTTTGTTTTGCATGATTTATTGAGTGAAGAGTCTCACCATATTCATACGTCAACACCCCTACGAAAGACAAATAATCAAGTACACTTAAAATTTAGATTAAAATCAAACTGTTACTCTTTTGAGAAAACCAACATTAGCTAGGCTAGGATATTGGGATAAGCATGTGAGTGAACTGCCCAAGGTTGAAAACCAAAACTAGTGTCATTAACAAGCGAAAAATTCCTTTTTCACTCATATTATTAGGCTCCATTAACAATGGAGCAAAATATGGGACAACATCGGACAGTAATTGAAGGTAGCCTGCCTTCTCTTACAAATCCTTTAGGCATTCTGTGTATTGGGGATCCCTTCAAGAATTTCGGAACTGAGTCGGGGACTTAGGTATCCTACCCACATAGCGTGTTTTCTACGACTATGTCCCCCCTAGTGATGTTTTTTATATGAGGTATCTCTAGTGGCCAAACTTATAGGGACTTACACAAGGTGACTAGGACGGGCTATCCTAGTACCTAACACAGACGGATCTACTTTGTCTTCAGTTTTTGGGAGGGTGCTCATCTCCACGAGAGTACTTGGCCCCTCAATCTAAGGTTTGGGAAAAGCTCTAAAGTAACCGTAACTATACATTTGGCCATCCTTCTCTATTATTCATTGAGATATCGAGTTTCATCTCCAGTGTTCGGTGCTTATCAGATGAGGTAATTTCCCTCTGTTTGCTGATCAATCCATTTAGTGTATTTTATATATATTTCTTTTTAGGTACCTGAGTGCTATCATTTTGAGACTTTAGTGAACATCACAATAAAAATTTATTGATAAAATTAACGGTCACCATGGCTACATCTAGCCCTCCTCGTCACTCATCCCAGTAAAGCATTATTATCGGTAATTGATGCCCCGAGGAAAGAAAATGCAAACACCTAGTAAGCAATCTAAAATCTCTAGCATGAATCATGAAGAAGAGGAAGAAATGCAACATGATATATCAAAATTACAAGACCAAGTGCAACAAGTGTCACTTGCACAAAAAGTAACAGAATCTAAGATGGATGGT
>APFE031628580.1:113544-127712 GCA_000404065.3 Pinus taeda
GGAAGGAAAAATTATATTGGAACTGGAAGCAGTCACAGAAACAAGAACTCGACAGCTATGAAATCGATCAATTTTGGAGTATCTCATCAAGTGGAAGAACTTATCCGCTGAAGATTCCACATGGGGGTATGAGAATTTTATACAGAAGCATCCACAACCACTCAAGCATTGAGGACAAAACTTTTTTGAAGGATAGGGGCATGTTAGGTCCCTATAATACCAGTGATTACCCCATTATTGTTGTAGTTATTAATATTGTTATGCCCCTATTGTCCCCATATTGTTATTACTGTGCCCCATAGAATCCCTCTATTGTTCTTTTTGTGGCTTTATATTATTATTGTTAGGTCAGCTAGGTTATATTGTGACTCCTTAGACTCCTATATATGGAAAGGAGGTTTTGTCATTTGAATCATCCAAGAATTGTTCATTTTTGTAATGTAAAGGAGGTTACCCCCTCAAAGAGGTTGAATTATAAGGCGTTAAACTAACTTTTCTATCTTTTTGTGAGCTGGTTTCATAACATTATGGTTTCATAACATTAATATTTTAGGATGAATCTTGATTTTTTGCAAGGATTTAGGTGCCATCCACCATCACAAAGACCTCCTTCTATCACCAAAAATTTAGGTAGAAGATCATTTCCGATCTCTTTCTGCAAGGGAAACTAAAAAAGGTTTGAGAGCATTCCCACCAAGGAAGCATAGTCATTAATGAATGCATTTTCTAGTTCAATGTACCATTTTGTGGCATCCTCGATCATGGTTCATTACAAGAGTCTCAAACTAACATAATCATCCACCAAAGAGTTTGAATATCACCATAGATGGGAGTTGTTCTCTTCCTACCTTCCTTCAAACTTGGGAATATCATATGGTAATTTTGAAGGCATTGGAAGATATCGAGGATTGTGGCATATGGGTTCATTCATCAACTTTTCCAAATATGAAAACTCTAGAGATTATAGAAATGGAAATTGATATTGAATGAATGAATTTGCAAGTAATGATGGACCCCCAAATGGACCTTGTTGTCCCCTCATAGCATAATTTCCAAAATAAAATGGTTTACCAAAGGGGTTGCTAGACCCATGGTATTATACCCCTAAGCCAACTATCATAGTGAAAGGATGATTGACCCTAGGGACAAAGGAGCTCAGAAAGGCATGGTCATTGATGGGATTATAACTGACAATATAAGAAAAATGGCTTAGTGCAAAAGCACCATCGTAAGTGTGAAAACCCATGGTTATAGTAGTATTAGCAGGGTTGTTGTCCCCAAGAAAGTTAACCCTCTTAAGGCATGAAAATCTTTAGAGAATGTCATTATTCCTAACACGAAGCTACCCCATGGATTATAAGTTCCCCCAAAAGCATTGTTTCCATTAGATTGACTAGGAACAAATATGGACACTCTCGGAAAGTTCCTTAAAGATGATTGACCCATGGCAGAGATCGTGACTGTAGGGATAGATGAAATAGGTGGAAACTACCTAGCTATCATAGGTTGATGCAAGTTTTCCCTTATTCAAAACACAAAGATGGATAGAGGAAGGAATATAGATCAGCTTGGGACTATGGTTGGGGTTGTGGAAGTAATCGGTGGGATTCCCCAAAGCAAAGAAAAATGTGTTTTCAAAATTAATGAAGTGGGCCCTATTACACTAATCAATGGTAATGATGATGAGGACCAATTTCCCCCATGGTACATGTACCACTCTCACCAGAAAATTAATGAGAGAACAAGGAAAAATGTTCTTTGAAATAGGAACTCAAATGCATAAGTACGAGGTTGAGAGGATTAATCAAAGGTGGTTTGATATGCACTGGTGCGCTCTTGTCTACAACTTTAATAGTGACTTGGTAATCCCCCCTTTGAACCAAAGATAATACTCCCAGATCTAGTTTTATCTAATCCCTTTGATAATAGAGCTACCCCATGTATTTGTGGTGGTGTACCCTCATCTTTAGGATAAAGGTTTCAAAATTGTTGAGAGTGTAAAATAATTTGGTCAACCATGGTGAATATGTTATCTTAATAAATTGATTGAATTAGATACTCCTATGGCCAACTAGAATTGGACCAATTAGAAAAGACTATAAAATCCCTAGGAGATACAGCAAGAAAACCAACTATAAAGGTATCTCCTAATCCAAGACACTTGAGAAGATAACTCCCCAAAATAACCTTAACTAACAAAGGATTGGAGGAGCATTTACCCAAGCCTCCCTATACTAGCGTTGACCAATCTAAGTGACCTTTATGGAGTTGAGTGTCACCCTTGAGGACCATTGATATGGTGATTGACATTTTCCTAGGTACCGTGGGGACTTCCCACCCAGAGTGACCTAGGTAAGATCCCTAAAATATAGGCCACTATGGTTACAACCTCAAAATCAAACAATTTGTGGGAAATATGTGATTAGAACCATACACATAGGTAGGGTATCTAAGCCTAAATATCCCAAGGGATTACCGGAAGCAATTCATATGCCTCTAAAAAATATCCCCATTAGCACACACAATCCAACAAACACTAGTAACCAAGGAGTGGGGATGCCACTCCTTATGTTCTTGATGTGACTGGATGCTTAAATATTGTTTGAAAATATATTTCTAGTACGAATATGATGTTAAAATGGACTTACAGTCACTAGTGAAGTTAGTTTCAGTTTTGCGGCCTTGAAGATTGCCCCCCTCTTTAATCCTACTTCAAGGCTTTACAACCCTACGATAATATTGGTCTGCTCCAAAAAAGTAGTTTTAATTGATTTTATTAATGCTTTATTTCAACGTTATTAACTACTTAAGGATATGAAGTGAAACTAAATAATGTGTAAAGAGACTAAATAAAAATCCAAAATGCAAACTAAATGAAGAGTACAATCTCTTTTACAATTCGATGAAAACTAGCTAAGGAAACATTAATAATTTCTTTATTTCTCCAAGAAACAAGTAAAACCTCATAGTCACTCTCAATGTTCTTTAGATATTCACTAAATTCACATAAAGGGTCAATTCATTGAACAACTTTCAAGTCAAAATAAGCACTCTCAAGATGCCAAAGCAAAAGCACCAAAAATCTCTCAAAAGCTTGAAACTAGGGATTTGAAAAAGAAAGGAATGAACTATGTCTTATCACATTTAGACAAACAATAAGCTCACACACAAAGAAAGTTTCAATCTATAGCTCAATTCAAGTAGCCAACTAACACACACCTAAAATCACTTATAAGGGAAAAATAATCTAAACCCTAGATAAACAAGACCTAAAATTAGATAAGGTTTTCGATGTCAAACAAACAATTTAAACATCAATCGCTATTGGAATAAATCAATCAACAAACACGACCTTGTACAAACAAACCAAAGTTATAAAAACTGAACAAAATCTCATAAATGAGAAAGGGTATAAATCATATTTAGGCAAGATTTGATCATTCATAGACATGAAAGTGTAGATCTAAGACTCTAACAACAAGATTTAAAGTTTAACCTACTAAAAAGTTAAATTTTGAGAGGTGAGTGCTCCTAGATAAGGATTATGGTGAGTCTCAGTCACTACAAGGAATTTTTACTAGGACTGATTAGCTATTATAGTCACCCTACATCTCAAAGATAAGGAGAGACTACCCCCAGGAATGAGAGTTTAAGAAGATAAATGATCCAGGTGGATATTGGTGGCCACCCACCTATTCCACTTGGACCCCCACCTTTGTTTCTTTCTAGTTTCCTTAATTTTAGCACAACTTACTATTTTTGGCAATTTTTCAGGTCCTAAGCTTTTGGAGTTGTTTTGAGGGACTAAAATATGTTTTTAGGGAAAACAGAGAGACTAGACAAGTATCAAACTAGTTCGCCCACTTTTTTATCTCCTCTTCGACATCTTCAAAATGAGGTATTATGATAGCCAAATATAGATCGTATTTCAAAGTTACGACCACGGGAAGTTGATGTACCAATTTACCCAAATAGGGCCCACAGTTTTGGCACTTCATCTCCTAGGGTTAAGTTTTGGATGTTTAGGGTTTTCCATTATTTCCCAATAATAAATAGGCCCTTGAGCCTCAATGTAACACAGTTCAGAGGCATGTAGCAGCCACATCTATTCTCAGAGATAAGCTACCATCACATGAGCTAGTTTATTTCCATTTCTATACGTAAGCATGTTTCAGTTCTTTGATATTAATGAAATGAAGTTTTATTTCTATTGTATCTCTATTTTTATGTGTATATTTTTATTTTGTTGAGTTCTTGCATAAGTTGAGATCAGTGGTATCAGAGAAGTCTACACTTTCTCTATTTTCCTTTTCATGTCCCCAATGAGGTCAGGGTATAAGGAGTTAGGGATTGATCTACTTGAACATTTTCAAGACCAACGTCACAAACCCCAACAACCTCCTATGGAGGAAGAAATAAAATATGAGTGGGTAGGAGATCCTTTCAAAATATTAATCAAGGAAGCCCTTGAGCGACAAAGGAATGTGATGATGGATAACTTTGCCCATATCCTTTGGTGGCTACCCATAAGCGACGCGTTTTCATCTAGCAACCACTCTGGAGGTGCCACTCATTTAAAGGTACAAGTTAACTTTGACATTCCCATATTTGAAGGATAGATAGATGGATACGTCATAGATAGATGGTTAAATCTATTGGAAGGATATTTTTTAGTTCATGACATTTCCAATCGGGAAAAAGATTACTTTTGCACTCCTCAAAACTCCCCCACATGTCGAGGACTAGTGGTGATCTGAAATGGAGCAGAATAATAATGTTGTGCTAATTCCTCATTCAGAATAAAACCCGAGATGCTTATCATTTGCTTATCAAGTGCTTAAGGATTTACCATTTTTCTTAATTAACTAATTCCCATGAGATTTTTTTATGTAGATGTTATAAAAAAATTAACATAAAACATATGTTGAACAACAGAAAAATAAGAACAAGAACATCAAAATACAACACACAACACAGAGATTTGATGAGGAGTTCACCCCTCCTAGGCTACATCTCCTTGGTCCAACTTCCAATGATTGGGCCTCTCTATTATGCTCAAAATTACAACAAAAATGTGTTTACAATGCTCAAATGCCTCTAAAACCCATCTCTATGAGTTCAAAATAGTCAAAACTGCTAGAATTGATTCTTTTTGCACCTAATTTAGATAAGAATTGAAGAATTTATGACTTCTCTTATTTTTCTCACTATTCGTTCCACAATTTTCGGCACATCCGACATGATCCTACAAATTAGCCCCAAAAACTACTAATTGGGTGAAAATTTTTCCGTACGGTGGGCCATAATTTATCGCTCGAATCACAAATCGCAATTGTTAAGGATTGGCAACTTAAGGTTTGTCAACAGGGTGGCGATGTGCGATTGCAATGTGCACAGACCCAACGAGAATATTAATCGTAGCCTATAACCTTATCGCATCTGAGATATTGTGATTGATAGAAAACCAATGGTTTTGGATATGTGGGACTATGTAGTAGTGCGATTTGCGATTGCGATATCGCATTGCAACCTTGATCTCATCGAGGGACAATTCTATTGTATTTCACTACCTTCACCAATGTGCAATCGTAATTTATCGCATCGAAACCCTTCCCTGCTCCATGCCGATTCCTTAACACGATCCACCTACGACTTGTAATTGCAATATGCAGGGGCCAATGGTGACCTTCCACTTGGCGCCTCCTCATTCGTTGAAGGGCCTGCCACATCATACAATCCTTCCATGTGTCTATGTCAAAGTTGAACTTTGACTTGCTTTGAGTGTTGTTCGCACCGTTGGAATCAGAATGATGAGCCCTTCAATCTAAAGATGAGTTTAACAAAATTCTGAGTTTAACTTATATTCAGTTATTGAACAGATGAGGGTATTGTTCCCTCACTTTCCCCTCTTTAATCCATTTGGTCTTTGATGGATTTGTACCTTTGAGACATACTCAAAGATAATCAACATTTCCCCTGTTTGATGACCTCGTTCTTATGTCAAGTATGGTGTGTTGTTGAAGCTCATCAAGAAATTCTGGAGAAAAATCTCAATTGATGGAATATGTATACTTTCTCCTTGATCTCCAATCAAAGGAGGCTCATACAATCTCAAATTTTGAACATTAACAATGGAATAAATTTGCATATATGAAGACAAATCAAGCTTGAAAGCATTATTACCAATATTTTCTGAAATTTTAAATGGACCATAATAGATTGGTTTCATCATTTTACCTTCACCTTGAAGCCTTTCCTTGCTAATGTAAAGTTGAACTTCATCACCTACTTGAAAATGATGATCGACACGATAGTTATCATGACTTGCCTTATACTTACCTTGACTCTTTTCTAGTTGTCCTTGAACTGTTTGGTGAATCAACTAAATTCTCTCAATGAATTTCTTTGCCATGTCTATGTCGCTATGTCCATCTATAGCTACATATTTCTCAAAGATGAAATCCAAAGGCAATTTAGGAAAATAACCAATGTTGAAATGTGGCAACAATAATATTCCAATTTAATTTGTCCTTGAATTAAATTGTGAATTAAAATCAAATTTAGTCTTAACAGCTACTTGGAAATACTTAATTAATTTGTTTCAAATTAATTAGTTGGAGAAATTCAAGTTAGAAGTTTTTTGCAATCATGCAAGAGTTATCCCTAAAATTTAGGAGTTAAGATTGAGTTATATTTGAGTTGTAATAAGTTAACTCATATTATTAAGTTAAGTCCAGTTAGATTAGTTCCAAACTGTTTGAGGAACTAATAGAGAGTTAACAGTTAGTTGATGCATGCATGCACTCAACTAGTGTACTCCAGTTAAGTAAAGATTCCCTCATCAAAAACTCATGCATTTCTATTATGAGAAAGACCCAGTTGAGATTAAATTCAAGGACAGTGTATTATTAGTTGCATGTTTTTTCTTATAAATAAAACTCATGCATGCAACAAAGAATAATTCCTTGAGGATTGCGCAGTTCTGACAGTGTGTGAGGTAGTGTTCCACTTGGTTGAAGGTGAATCATCCGAGAGGAATAGCACAAGGAAATAGGAGCTTGGATGGCAGAGAGGAAGGCTTGAGAGAAGCCAGGATTGCCTGTGAGCATCTGTGAGGATTGTACTGAGAGCTGACTAGCTGAGCGAGCTAAGGCTTTGTATGATTCCTATGCATTTCCACCTTGTATGATAATACAGATAGTGGGATTTTTTAACTGAGGCTTTCCCCAAAGTATTTTCATGTGTATTGTGTGATTGATTCTTCTTCTTCTGGTTATATTTTTTCATCTTGATATTTAAGCTTATGCAAATTTATAGTAGTAGGTTATAGTATTTTGCTTTGGTTATATTGCATTATCGGGTTAACCTACAGTCAGATTTTCTACATGGTCTTAGAGCGAGATTTGTAGAGAATTTTCTACAACCAGGACATGCCTCAAAAGAAAACGTTAGAGTAGAAGAGTGTTTTACTCGGTTGTAAGCATGTTGAATATAATAAAATGTTCATCCCACAACTTAGGATGTTTGTTGCAATATCCTCTTAACAAATGAATAATTGTCTTCTTAACAACTTCAGTTTCATCATCTATTTGCAAATAGAAGGTTGTAATTTTCTTCAACTTGGTGTCCATCAAGTTCCATAAATTTGACCAAAAATTCCCAACAAATCGAGAATCATGATCACTTACAATAGAAGTAGGTAATCCAAAATGAACCCATACACTTTGAAAGAAAATATGAGTTGTTTGTTCAACTGTAATTTGTTTTTTACAAGGCATTAATATGCGCATCTTGCTGAACCTATCCAAAACTACGTACAAATAACCATGACCTTTTCTTGATAAAGGAATACCTTCTACAAAATTCATACAAACACTCTCCCATGGACGTGAAGGCACTAGAAGTGGTGTGTACAATCCTATTTTCATATTACTATGCTTGATTACTGCACACAATGAACAACCTCTAATAAAATGTGACACACTTTCAAGCATACAAGGCCAGTAAAAGTACCTCTGAAGATTTTCCATTGTTTTACTTACACCAAAATGTCCAATAATAAGAGAAGTGTGTGCTTCCCTTGTGACATTTACTCTGTCTCCCTATGGAACACAAAGTCTTCCCAAATGATACAATAGATTATCATGTACATGGTAGCCTAATTCCTCAACTTGGTGGCCTTGACTCAAGTTTGAATATACCTCTTGAAAGTCGGCATCATGTGCGTATGGTTCAACATAACTTTCAGGAAAAAAAACGATTCTTGAGTAAAATGGCTACATTAACAATTAGTCTAGAAATCATATCAACAACTTTGTTATAAATAACTTTTGTGTACCTAATTACCAAGTGGAATTGTTGTAAGAATCCCATCCAACCAAAGTGCCTTGATTGCTGCAATTTTTTTGATATTGGAGATATTTCAAAGGTTGATGATCGAGTATGAATAATGGTTTTTTTCCCATTAAGTAATTCTTCCATTTCTTCACACTTTGCACCAATGCGTAAAGCTCTTTATCATGTGTAGGATAGTTAATAACAGCACCATTAAAATCTCATAATGAAATGAAATAGGCTTACCATGTTGTAAAAGAACTGCACCCATGGTGTAGTCACTTGCATCTATTTGTATTTCAGATGGTTGTTTCAAATCTGGAAATGCTAAAACTGCGGCTGAACTGATCTTTGGTTTTAAAGCATCGATTTTCTTTTCTATTTTCCTCCCCATTGGAAGACAACCTTCACACTGGTCAAAGCATGTTGTAGAGCTTTTGTGGAAGAGAAGTTCGCAATGAACTTCCTCCAGTAGTGTGTTTCTCCCAGAAAAGTCCTTACTTATGTGACTGATTTTGGTATTGGCCAATTCACAATGACCAAAACTTTAGAGGGGTCAATCTTCAACTCACCTCCTCCAACTATGTGTCCCAAATACACTAAGGAAGTTTTCTCGAATTCACATTTAGACATCTTCAGAAATAATTGTTCTTTTCTCAAGACATCCAACACTTTCCTCACATGCTTGACATTCTCTTCTCGTGATTTGGTGAATATCAAAATATAATATAAATAGACAATTACAAACTCATCAAGAAAGGATCTTAAAACATCATTCATAACTCTCATGAATGTAGTTGGGGCGCTACAAAGACCGAAAGGCATAACAATCCAGTTAACAACCCCTGTTTGGTTTTAAAAGCAGTCTTCCAAATATCCTCCTTGGCTATTCTAACTTGATGATATCCACTTCTCAAGTCTAATTTAGTGAAATATTTTCATTCTTCAACTGATCTAGAAAATCATCTATTCAGGGTAGTGGGTATCAATTCTTTATGGTAATCTTATTCAAAGCTCGATAATCTACACACATGCGCCAGGTTCCATCTTTCTTGGGTAACAAAACAATTAGTGAACCACATGGCAAATTAGAGGGATGAATTACAGCTTTATCTAACAATTCTTGGACTTGTTTCTTAATTTCTAAACACTTCATAATTAACATTCGATACATATTGATATTTGGGAGTTGACAGTGTTGCTATAGTTGAATTTCAAGATGAGTTCCCCTTTTTGATGGCAATCCCTTTGGTTCTTGAAACACATCTCCACATTGATTGACCACATCAACCAATTCAGCTTTTAGCTTCATGTCATAGCCTGCAAAGGATTCATGCTCCATGTCATTCTTATGTTTGATCATAAGGAGCATGAGATTCTTGTTGGAATTAACTAGTTGCTTCATTTTCCCTGTGCTTGCTAAAGATAGATTAATCTTTCTATGATGAGCTCTCACAATATACTCCACTCCATCTTTGAAAAAATTATATTTGTTCTCAAATCTAAGGAAAACTACTTTCCAGTCATACATATATGGGCTTCCCAACACATTTCTAGAAATATCCAGTGGCACTACATCTAATTCAACTTCATCAATGAAATTGGCAGTAATAGCAAACGTAAAAACGCATTTCCTTGTGACTTGAAGATTTGAATCCTTGGTTATCCAACCCAATAGATATGGTTTATGATGAGGCACGATTTCCATATTCAACTTCTTGACCAAGTCTGTAGAAATTAAATTTGCCTGGTATCTACTGTCAAACGATGTATCAATCTTGGTGTGTTTGGAAATAGCTCTGATATGGAACAACTCAATTTTGTTTTCTTCATTTGAAGCATCGTTGGTGTTATTTATTACATTGGTTCTTTCCATGGATTTCTCTCTGCTAGTTTTTTCCACATCTTTTCCTTTAGTGATTGTGGCTGCAATCTTTGATTCATCACCTAAGTCGGAACCCAAGTCTTGTTATACAATAGCATTTGTCTTCCGTTTCCCTTTATTGTTAAATTTCTTCGGTCTTATTTCAAGATGAAGCTTCCAACGATGCGCTTCATCATGGCTCTCTTTGGAACAATTCTTGCACACAAGTTTCTCCCCTTCTTTCTTAACAAAAGCATTTTTCCTCTTTTTTCCTTTAGATTTCTTTCCTTTTTAACCACTCTGGAATGGCTTCTTCTTACCTTCTTCTTGTACATTTTTCCCTCTTGCTTCCAAGTGTGTAGAATGAACCCAAACCTCATTAAGATTTATGGGATTAAACATAAGAATGGTGTGTCGAAGATAGCTATGCAAACCTCCTATGTATTTCAGAAAATATCTTGTGACTGCAAGTCTACTCCTAACATAAGAGCTCTTCTCCTAAACTCCCGACTATACTCTTGCACATTTTGACCTTTTAACTGTCTGAAATTTTTCCAATTCATAATATCTTTTTGCATATGAGCTAAAGGGTAGAATTGTATTTTTATAGTAGCAATGAAATCATACCAAGCAATAGAGGTCTTACCATGTTTTTTGATCTCATCTTGAGTCCTTGCTTCCCACCAAATGATTGTTGCACCCTCCATTCTTAATTAAGCCAACTGAATTTTGATATCATCCTCTTGAAGGTTTTGAATTCTACAATACACCTCCAACTGAAGAATCCAATTATCAAGCTTCTTTACATTCACTTCACCATTATACATGGGAAACTCAAATTTAACATCAAGTTTAAGCATAAATGATTTTGCAGCTCCTTTTGAAGAATGATGATGAGTATGAGTAAGGGTTGTATTAGTGGAAGAGTGTGAAGATTCTTGTGAATAAGAAGATGAAGAAGATGGTGGAGAGGGTGGAGGTTTGTCTCCATTCCCATTGCCTCCTTTTCCATTACCTCCTCATGAAGAGCCTTCTCCTTTGGGAGGTTTGGAACTTCCTCCTTGCAACTTGCTATTCCTCTCTTCTTAGAGGACCTTCACCATCTCTGTCATATCAAAGAAAGTCTTTCTAAAGGTTTTCTTATATTTTGTCATGTTTGTAGGTTCTCCTTCATGAGACATGATCTCTGGAGTCTCAACTACACTTGAGGATGTATTGGTGTAGAAGACTTTGGAAACCTTGCTCTTCTTCCACTTAAGCCAACTTCAGGCTTTCAACTAGCTTCCATTCTCCTCTTTTGAGTTTTAACCTTGTTAGCATGACACAAAACTAGCAAACAATACTCCTTCTTTGCACAAGCAAATCTACTAAGCAAAAACCAGTGCTCCCATACCAACTTGATCTGAAATGGAGAAGATTAGTAATGATGTGCTAATTCCCATTTAGAATAAAACCTAAGAAGCTTATCATATGCTTATCAAGTTCTTAACGATTCACCATTTTTTCTTAATTAACTGATTCCCATGAGAGTTTCTTCTGTAAATGTTATAAACAATTTAACATAAAATATATGCTGACAATAGAAAAATAACAAGAATATCAAAATACAACACATAACATAGAGATTTGATGAGGAGTTCAGCCCTCCTGGGCTACGTCTCCTTGGCCCAACTTCCAATGCTTGGGCCTCTCTATTATGCTCAAAATTACAACAAAGTGTGTTTACAGTGCTCAAATGTCTCTGAAACCTGTCTCAATGAGTTCATAATAGCCAAAACTACTAGAATTGACTCTTTTTGCACCTAATTTAGATAAGAACTAAAGAAGTTATGACTTTACTTAGTTTTCCCACTATTCATTCCACAATTTTCTCCACATCCAGCATGGTCCTACAAATTAGCCCCAAAAACTGCTAACTGGGTGAAAATTGTGCCACCTGGTGAGCCTTAATCTGTTAGTTGAATCACAAATTGCAATTGGAAAGGACTGGTGGCTTAAGGTCTGTGAACACGGTAGCGATGTGCAATTGTGATGTGCGCAGACTTGATGGGAGTATTAACTGGAGCCTATAACCTTATTGCATCTAGGATATCACGATCGACGGAAAACCAACAGTATTGGATATGTGGTACTGTGTAATATTTCGATTTGCGATTACAATATCGCATAACAACCCTGATCTCATCGGGGGCCGATTCAGTTGTATTTCACTCCCTTCACCAATGTGCGATTGTGATTTATCACATCGCAACCCTTCCCTGCTCAGGGGACAATTCTTTAACATGATCCACTTGTGACTTGCGATTACGATATGTGGGGGCTAATGCAAGCCTACCATTGTCACCTCCTCATATGTTGAAGGCCCTACCACATCATACAATCCCGCCATGTCTCTAAGTCAAAATTGAACTTAGACTTGCTCTAACTTCTGCATACGAGCTCAAATTTGAGTGTTTTTTGTACCGTTGGAATAAGAATAACAATCTGTTCCATTTGAATCTGAGTTTAACAAAATTCTAACACTTTTATTTTTTAGAATAAACTTGAGCACCTGATTGCTGAGCTATAGAAAATGTATGAAATTTCCATTTATTTCATCATCCTTTCCTTTAATTATATCCCCTTTATATTCTAAAGATATTATATATCAAGGGATTATAGCAAAAACTAGGGAACTATTTATTATTACAATTTAGCTAATGATTGTCTTTTCTCATGTAGGAAAAAGATGAAATGGGAAAACTACTGTTACCTACCTGAGAGAAGGAAAAAGACAAAGTAGAGTAATTGTTGTTCCCTCACCAGGAAGCAGCGTACAGGCAGCAAGCCAAGGATGGAGCGCGTAGTTATGGATAAGGGCAGAGAAGATCACAACATTAGAATAAAAGACAAAGAGCTAATTAAAGATGGAATATTGAGCGTATCTCTCAAGATCTCTTGATCCTGAGGGATCTTTGTTACTATTCTATCCGCTGTTGCTATTTTATCCACCTAGCCATTATGAAAGGGATAACGATTGTAAATAATAGGAGGAGATTATTCATAAATTACTTTTGTATTTTTACTTTGATCATCGACTCTCGTTCTTGAAATTGAGTATGAACTGGCTATAACCATTTTGCATATGATTAATATATAATACAGTCATTGTTCCTTCATTCATACTAAAGTAATCCAGTGGTGTTCACTAGCGGCTAAGGTCTCGGCCCTCGTGGATTCACTTGTTGTTCTTGTATCATTCCTTTACGATTTCTGCCGTGTGATGGTTTGGTTTTATTTCTATCTATTGTAGTCGCATCGCTTTACTGTTTCATATTTCCAAACTTAATGAATTGCTTTGTTTTATATGTTGTAATTGAATTGGGTTGTTGTTCATTTCCCTCATAACAAGATCACTGCTTTATGCAAGTATATTGTTGTGTTGTTCATTTTAATTACAGAGCTTCATTGTTCATTTCAGTAAGTTAGCTTTTTTGTTCATTGCAGTTACATAAGTATTGTTGTTCATTTCTATTATATAGTGTTGTTGTTCATTTCGTTTCTGCAATCATTTAGTTTTGCCTTTTAGAATTCTTACAGTTAGCATAATTATCTCATTTCGATCAGTTGCAGTAGCATTATTGATTTAATTCATCGCCATTTCCAATTGGTTATTTAGCATGGTGTGTGTGAGACCAACAACTGTAAGGAACATTGGCTATTACTATCAAAGCTCTCAGATTGAAGATCTTATTTATGCTTGATTTAGTTTTCATCTTAGTTTGTAGGTTTCTGTGGAGTGGTTTTTGAGAAATTGAATTCGGATAAACCACAATGTTCTTCATTATTTTTGTCGATGTTTCGAGCCTATACCAAGACTCATCATGAGGACTGATATACAGAGAAGAGAAAAACGAGAGATAAATAGGGTTAAGGAGGGTTGTTGAGTATAAGCCGACCTTTTTTATATAATTACTCCTATTTTCTTTAT
>APFE031628580.1:137682-180620 GCA_000404065.3 Pinus taeda
GTTCTTTATATTGTTATATATTTAATTTATATAATCATTTTATGTTATTACTAATTACTATATTATTAATTAATATAATTGCTATTTTCATAGATTTACATATATATGCATATCTTTATTATTTCATTTAATTTTTATATTTGAATTAATAGCATTATATTAATCCATTAATCCATTAATTAATTAATTATTATTTATTTATATTTCAACTAATAACTAAGGTTAAAATGAGAGCTTTATATTGTTGTATTTAATTAACATAATTCATTTAAAAGATTTTTAAGAGCCTTAGGTTTAAAGGAGAAGGTCTGATTTCATGAATACTTAGAGCCTATTTCTATCAAGAAGCTTAATATTATTGTTTATCAAAGAACCAACTAGATGAATTAAGACATAAGGGTCAAATATCTTAAAGACCTAAGGTGTTAGGCTGGGTGAGGGAAAGTTTGACACGGAAATAAGAGGGGAGGAAGGGGGATGATTCGGAAGGGAAACTTATTCAATGGGTGAGAGTAGAGGATTCCAGTTTTTACTAATTTCCAAGCCTCCATCTCTATTAAGGTTACGGGGGTGTTTAATGATTTCAATGGCCTCACGTACTTTCCGTTTGAAATGGTGTTTCTCATTTGCAATAACCTGAGTGTCCTCAAGGCATATATGGTGGTTATTTTTACCAGCATGCTCAGCTAAAGCTGAAGAGTGTGTTCTTTCTTTACGGATATCAGCACTATGTTCCTTGAGCCTAATCTTCACAAAACTACCAGTTTCTCCTATATATTGTTCTCCACAAGAGCAGGTGATGATATATACACCTTTTTGTTGTAGCTGTTCCTGGCTGTCCTTTATAGATTTAATTTTTTGTTTGATAGTTGATAAAGGCTTGAATGAAGTTATGACATCCTTTTTTTTGAGAACTATGGCTAGCTTGTCAGTGACACCTTCAATGTATGGGAGGTAGGCATTAGAAGTCATGGGGTTTATTGATTTGTTTGTATTGTTTCCTGACTTGGCTTTTTGAATGGCTTTGTAGATGCTTTTATTATTGTATCCTAGGTTGGCAAAAGTTCTTTTTAGGTAAGTTATCTCTTCTTCAGCGTGGTTCTCATCTGAGATTCTACAAGCTCTAGTGAAGAGGGTTTGCAGTACACCCATCTTTTGGGCTGGATGGTGATGTGAATCGGCATGGAGGTAGTTATCCGTATGCGCCTTTTTCCTGAATACTTTATGACCTATGGAACCATCCTCCTTTCTTATCAGGAGAATGTCCAGGAAAGGTATGCAATTGTTCTCCTCCATCTCCATTGTGAACTTAATGTCATTCGACATGCTATTAAGATGGTTCAAAAATTTCTTAAGTTCATTAAACAAGGAATGAGTTATTGCTATTGTATTCTTGATTGATAATTGTTGTTATTTGTCGAATAAATGATTTAGTTTCATAGCATTGAGTTTCCTTTAGTTGCAAGTGGGTTTTATTTAAAGAATCTGTTTACTCTTGTATTTGAAAGCACTGTACTGCAATTTAGAAACATGACTCTTGAGTAAATAACCGCTACAAACTATGTAAACTTTTGAAATATAAAATCTTGCCTGGATTGATAACTAATGTGAAGATAATTAGGAGTTGAAAAGACACCTTTTATATCTCAACATTTTGGCGTCATTGTCAGGGAGAGTTTAGCCATTTCTAAGGAGTAGTGTGCATCTGATGGTTTCCTGTTAGGACAGAATTGGGTATTAAAAATGGAAGGTAAGAACCTGCGTACGGAGCATGTAAAATCCCTGCTCCCCCACCCACTTTCCAGTAGAATTGTTAAATAACTTAGGGTAGAAATAAATATTTGAGCTTTGTGTATGACTAAGAAGAAAAAACTTGAAAATAATCCAAAACCAGTACCCAAACCCGAAAAAGCCAAGGGACTGGTGACCCTTGGTCGATTAACCTTCATAGATGATATCATTAATAAAGCCGAATCTCAGCCATCAGTAGGCCCCTAGAAAAGTTGCTTTTAGACAACCTACTAGCTCCCCTCAGGCCACAGACTCACCATCTATAGCTGTTGCTAAGGTGAATAGCAAATTAGAAGAAACTGAGCAAGATTTTCAAGAAATTGAGAATTCTCGCCCAATTTCTTTACAAGAAGGGAATTCTAGTAATCTCTCTGAAGGAGGAGGAGAAACAGGGGAAACAAAAGAGCCAAGATCCACTCTCGAAATAATTCAAACACTCAGCAACCTGATTAAGGGAAATGTTGTTAAATTTATCCAAAATGAAGCAGGAGAACCTGAGGAGCCAAGATCCCCCCCAGGTAGTAGTTCAGCAAGAAACACTCATTATCCTAGACCAGGGAAGTGTTGTTAAGCTCATTCCTATTTCTTCTAGTCATCCTAGGAATAACTCTTTGGAAATGCCATAAGGGTATTAGCACATATTTGATCAAATGGACAAGAACCAACAAACACCTCAAACCTCCACACTGTAGTATCCCATCGTGGACACCGCAGTTAATGCACCTATGAAAGCCATTCCTCTCCAGAATATTCCTACCTTCCATGGGCTAACATCAGAGGATCCAAATGCATTTATATTTGAGTCTGATGTATTATGCTGGGGATATGACTATACCACCGATCCCCAAAAACTAAAATTATTTCCCTCCACATTAAGAGGAGCAGCTTTACGATTTTTTATGGGGTTAGGTGGGGGCATTATAAATGACTAGGATCAGATGAAAACTGCTTTTCTAAAGAAATATCAAAACTATTGCAGATCTAGAGAATAAAAGGATGAGATATTTCAAATGACAGCAAGACCTAGTGAAACACTAGAGGAATACGTAGAACGCTTTCAATACAATCTTTAGATATCTCCTTATGCATCTTTACCCTTGCCTAACAACGTGTTAAAAACTACAATAATTAAAGAGATGAAAGAACAATGGATTGAAACGTTAAACATTATGGGTAAAGGTGACATATATCAAGAAAATTTTGTTGACATCATTGATTTTTGTATTAGGATTTCAAGAGCCAGCACAAGACTGAAGCCAGTAGAACGTGACATGATCACAAGGGATAACAAGATCTCTGGTGGAGGTATAACTCGCGTAGAAATCGACAATCTAATAGAGGATTTCAAAACTGATATTCGAGGGACTCTGACAATGCAGTTGGACATTATGCAAGCTAAACAAAAGCAAGTAGAAGAAAAACAAAATTTGGCGATATTTTACCCTAGATGCAGAAATAAACATAGCCACAAAAAGTGTGCACTGGATATGGTCAAAATCTGTGCTATTTGCACGAAAGATCACACCACAGAAAGTTGCCCATCACTCCCAGGATTGAAAGTAGTCTACAAAGAAGCAGAAGAAGAAACAAAATCGGTTTAACTACTAAATTAGTGCCGCTAGTGGCAGTCGCGACAAATAGGTATGCCCATTGATCCATCCTCTTCTTTTCAGCCTCCTCAGTATAATGCTCAACAATATAATGGAATGTGGAAGAATCGGCTACTTTTCTCCAACTAGTCATAGCATCCATTCCCCATATCACCATGGCCAAATCAAACCAATTGGTCAAACTTTCCTTACTGTCCACCATTTTGGCAAAAATAATGCATATTCAACACAATGGTCACCCTTCACCTTACAGTGTTAAAATTGGCAGTCAAACTGGAAAAGACCAATAAGTCAGCTGGCTGGAATGATCCCTCCCCTCAACCCACACTACTAGCACCATATACATTGCAACAAAACCCCTAGACCAACTTAAGACCGCAACTCCCAGCCCAACCCAACCCAAACCCCAACAACAGACTGGTTAAATCTGTGCAAATAATTGAAGGACTAGAACCAGAAACCGAGTTAAGGGAGTACAATGACCTTCAATTAAGATTTGGGCATATAATAGAATTAGAGGGAGATAAAAATGTTCAAACTGAAAATCCGTCACCTATAGAACAAACACTACAAGAAGAGAATTTGCTTAGACAGAAAACCAATGAACAAGCAACCACCTCTTCTCCACCATTCCCAGAACGACTGATCATACCTCACCCAATAGAACATCCTGATTTTGATCTTCTGGGAGAACTAAAAAATTTGTGTATAAAAATTCCACTCCTCCAGGCTATTCAAGACATCCTAATTTATGCGAAAGCTATCAAAGAGTTATGTATGAAAAATCCAAAGAGGAAAGTAATAACAAATCCAACTGTCCATGTAGTCGGTACCTTATCTGACATACTATCAGGAAAAGAAGCACTTGTAAATATGAGGACCCAGGAAATCCTATAGTCACGATGAAAATTAATGGATGCTTCTTCCCCAATTCCTTAGTTGATTTAGGAGTTGCAATCAATATTCTTACAACCACCACTTGTCAAAAACTTGGCATTACATCATTAGACCCAACCACAACCTTATTGGAGTTGGCTAATCGATTGGTAGTTAGACCAGAAGGCACATTACATGATGTAATGGTGTCTGTAGACTCTTGGGAATACCCTGCAAACTTTCTGATCATCAATCCTAGAAACCGACTGGATGGACACCCCTTAATTCTAGGTAGACCTTGGCTAGTAACTGCTGATGCTCACATTGGTTGTCGACAAGGCAGCATGACTATAGCAAGAGGAAGCAATGTAAAGAATTTATCCTTATATCCTCCAACCCAGCCAAGTTTAACAATAATAAAAAAACAAAACCTGTATCATACCTAACTGAAAACATTAGATCATCACTAACCATAGAAGATGCTCTTGAATTTAAAGACCAAATAGAGGATGACATCATTAAGAGCTTCATTAACCAACTAGAAACCAGATCCCATCTAAAATGTCACATGATCGAAGCAACATTGATAATGAAGTAGAAGAAGATCCCCTAAAAGATAATCATGATCAATCAATACCAACCACCTCTGTTCATAACAGAAAAACCATAGAAATTGAGCCAGGAAAAACTTTGAACATTAACAAAAACCTGATTGTTGAACAAGAAGAAAAGATGGTTCAACTCCTGAGAAAATATAAAGAAGCCTTTGCATGGGATTATCTGTACATGAAAGGAATTGATCCCTACTTGTGACGCACCACATCTATACAAAAAAGGATGCTAGACCCATTCACCAACCCTAACAGAGATTAAATACTCATCTTAAGGATATTGTGAAAGCTAAATTGCAAAAACTTTTAGATGTAAATTTTATTTGCCCAATATCTAACAGGAAGTGGATCTCTCCATTAGTAGTGGTGCCAAAAAAGAAAGGAAAGTGGTCGATATGTGTTGACTATAGAGGACTGAATAAAGAAACCTAGAAAGACCACTTCCCCCTTCCATTCATTGATTAGGTCTTGGACACTTTAGCAGGAAATAAATTCTTTTCTTTCCTAGATGGCTTCAATGGATACAATCAGATCCAGATTGCCCCTGAAGATCAGGATAAAAATATCTTTACCTGTCCTTGGGGAACATTTGCTTATAGGGTCTTACCCTTTGCGCTATGCAATGCACCCGCCACATTTCAGAGGGTTGTACTCAGCATTTTTTCAGATTTAATAAATGAAGGGCTTGAAGTATATATGGATGACTTCACACCTTATGGGGATGACTTTGTACCAACATTACAAACATTAGAAAAAGTGTTGCAAAGATGCATTGCCACCAGGCTCTGTTTGAGCCATGAAAAGTGTCATATGATGATGACACGACGAACTCATCTTAGGTCATTATATCTCAGTAGCTACAATACAAGTAGATCTAGCTAAAATTCAGATGATTCTATTAATACCTACCCCTACCATACAAACAGAGGTATGTAGTTTTTTGGGATTTTCTGGTTATAGAAGTTTTATAAAGAATTTTTCTCAGATTGCTGCACCTTTATATGCACTAACAGGAAAATTATTTTCATTTGGACAGATAAGTGTGACGTGCTTTTGAGGATCTAAAAAATCTTGTATCAATAGTCTCAGTGCTAAGGGGCCCAAACTGGGATTTTTCATTCCATATTTCATCTTATGCTTCAGACACAATAATTGAAGCATTTCTTCGACAGGAAGAAGATAAAAAGCAATATGCAATATAATATATCAACAAAAATCTATCTCTTGCTGAATTACACTATATTGTGACTGAAAAATAATTTTTAGTTGTAATATATGCTATAAATAAATTTAGACATTATATAACTGGATATCCTATAGTTTTATATATAGATCACTCTGCCATTAAGTATTTAGCAAATAAACCTGTTACAAATGGAAGAGTGACAAGATGGTTGATTCTCTTGCAGGAATTTGACATCACAATTAAGGATCAACTTGGAAAAGAAAACCATGTAGCTAATTTTCTCTCACGAATGCCAAAGCCAGCGGATGCAGCAGCAGTTGAGGATCAATTTCGTAATGAACATTTATTTGCTATTATTCTCAGAAAACCATGGTATGCCGAGGTTGCAAATTACTTGGCAGTAGGCAAATTACCCAGGCACCTAATGCCTAATGAAAGAAAACAAATAGTGCAGCGCAATACCTGATTCTCTTGGATCGGGGACTACTTATTCCATACGGGGGCAGATATGCACATCAGAAGATGCATCTGAGAAGTTGAAGTGTTTGACATTATAAAAGCATGCCATGATGGGCCATGTGGCGGACATTTTGCAGACTGCAGAACCAATCACAAAGTCTTACAAACAGGCTATTACTGGCCCACTATCTTTAAAGATGCTAAAAAGTTTGTTCAAGCCTCTGATAGTTACCAGAGGGTAGGACACCCTGGACAATTTGATGAGATGCCTTTGAACCTGCAATTAGTAATTGAGCCTTTTGAGCGGTGGGCACTAGATTTTGTTGGTTCTATTAACCCATCATCCAATCAAAAAACATACATACTAGTTGCAACAAAGTATGTTACTAAATGGGTTGATGCAGAGACGCTGCCAAGAGATACAGAGGATTCAGTAATACATTTTCTTTTCCAATTATTTGTGCGATATGGCCTACCGAGAGACATAATTATAGATGCAGGACCACAATTCGTAGGTAAAAACATTGCCACAACATTGAGAAATTACCATATTCTGCACAAAATTACAACTCCATACCACCCACAGGAAAATGGCCAAGTAGAAAATACTAATAAGGTAATTGAGGCAATACTTACAAAAACAGTTGCATCACACAGACATGATTGGGCTTCAAGATTTCCAGAAGCCTTGTGGGCATACCGCACAAAATGGATAAATACCATGGGATATTCACCATATCAATTAGTATTTGGTAAGGAAACCATCTTCCCAATCGAATTCGAGATTCAAACATTAAGAACAACGTAGGAGGTGGGTTTGAATTTAAATGAATCTCAGACCAATAGGTTACAACAAATGAATGAATTAGACGAAATCAGGCTCTCATCTCTTCAACGCACTTCATTAATCCAACAATAGAGGGTGAAATGGCATGATGCCCTTATTAAAAATAAAATATTCCACGAAGGAGACTGGGCACTCCTATACAATTCAAGGTTCTAGGATTTCCTCAGAAAACTCCAAACTAGATGGCCAGGACCTTATGAGATACAAAAAGTGCATGATAATGGCACCATTACATTGACAACCATTGATGGGTCTGGATATTTTTTTAAAGCGAATGGTCATCGAGTGCGACTTTATCACAAATTGCTTACCAGGGAGTCCTTTTACCAATAGTTATGGGAAGATTCCACCATGAAAATTCTCATTGAGGAGGTTAACCCATCCTTAACATCAATTCAGTAAACAACTCATTTGTTTTTCAATTTTGTATATAAACTTTTCTTTTTTAAATTTTCTTGTATAAATTGTTTTTTGTATAGATTATAGTGTTGTTCCATTTAAGGAACAATTGTTGTTCCTCTTAAGGAATGGCATCCGTTCCATTTAAGGAACAGCACTTTTCTCTTTATTTAATTTTCATGTTGTTCCTCTTAAGGAACAGTTGTTGTTCCTCTTAAGGAACAACAGCTGTTTCAATTAAGGAACAACAATTTTTTCGTGAGTTTTCTTTTTGTTGTTCCTCTTAAGGAACAACAATTTGCGTGTTTATATTATTGTTGTTCCTCTTAAGGTACAACAGCCGTTCCATTTAAGGAACAACAGTTTTGTGCGTGTTTATATTTTTTTTTTTCCTCTTAAGGAACAACAGTCGTTCCATTTAAGGAACATCAGTGTTGCATGTTTGCATTTTTGTTGTTCCTATTAAGGAACAATGGCTCTCCCTCTTAAGTAACAGTAGCCGTTCCATTTAAGGAACAACAGTTCCGCGTGTGGTCTATTTTTTCTATTCCATTTAAGGAACAATTGTTGTTCCTGTTAAGGAACAGTAGTCATTCCATTTAAGGAATAGCTATTTCTCCTCTTAAGGAACAACAATCGTTCCATTTAAGGAACAACAATCTTGCCTATTTGTATTTTTGTCGCTCCTCTTAAGGAACAGTTGTTGTTCCTCTTAAGTAACAATAGTCATTTCTCTTAAGGAATAGCATTTTTGCATGTTTATATTTTTGTTGTTCCTCTTAAGGAACAACTATTGTTCCTCTTAAGGAATAGTTGTTTTTCCTCTTAAGGAACAACAATCGTTCCTCTTAAGGAACAACAGTCGTTCCATTTAAGGAACAACATTTCTACGTTTTTGTATGTTATTGTTCCTCTTAAGGAACAACAACCATTCCATTTAAGGAACAACAGTCCCGTTTACATTTATTTGCATTGTTCTGTTTAAGGAACAATTGTTGTTCCCTTTAAAAGGAACAACACTTTGGTATGTGTGTGCTTTATTTTGTTCCATTTAAGGAATAGTTGTTGTTCCTGCTAAGGAATAGATCTCGTTCCTTCTAAGGAACAACGGTTTCGTCATTTTTTTTTTGCTTGTTGTTGTTCCTTTTAAGGAACAACAGTTTCTCTTCAGTTTGTTTTTATTTTGTTCCACCGAAGGATCAACACTTTCACTTGCGTCTGTTTTACTTGTTGTTCCTCGTAAGGAATAGTTGTTGTTCCTCTTAAGGAACAGTAGTTCCGTGCGCAATGTTTTTATCTTTCTGTCATTCCTCTTAACGAACAACAGTTTTGCGTGTAGTTGTATTTTTGTTGTTCCTATTAAGGAACAATAGTCGATCCATTTAAGGAATAACACCTTTCTTGAGTGAATTTTTTTGTGAATAATGTTTCACTCTTCATGATCCTTTGAAAGAAAGAATACAAATATATGCAAAGACACAAAATTAGAGGTTACTGGAAGAAGCAAATCAAAGAAAAATTATTATCTTTAATGAGATTGCTTTGTATTGATTAGAAAATGGGAATCACACAATGATCTATATTACTTTGCTATCCTTATCTTCACTAGAACTCAAATTGATTGATTACTTGTATCATGCTAGTTCTTCCCTAATTCTCATAATTCTCTTTGATTATTATTAGTAAATAAAAATAAGGGCATATTTTCTTCTATTGATATGTTCAGACTTCTTCCACCATCCCTACTCTTAAGGAGTGTTGAGCCATTCTCTATATATAAATAGGAAGTGCTATATAAAAGAAAATAAAAAAGAAGGAAAGAAAAAATATATATATGTTTACTCACAATTCTATGATTTGTCAAATGGAGGATAAGGGGTCTCATCATGAACTAGCCTACCATGATCATAAGGAAGTAGTGAAGTGGAATTCCCACTGTGGCCACCACACCAAGGATATGATCCAATGGACACATCAGAAAAATAAAAGTCCTTGGAACAGGAGGTCTCATCACGAGCCAGCATGTCCACCTTTCACTCCTTCCTAGTGAATGGAATTGTGATCCATCTGGTTACAAACCGAGCACAATGGCCTCCATCCTGACGTCACAAGACACTTTCGTAGGCATACATAAAGGATTATGGTTCCAAAGGGTGAAAAAGCAACTTTTTCAAGGTTATAAACACCTGTGGGCAACAAAGCTCTGTTGATGGTATTGAAGTCATATGTTTCAGACATCAATAGTAATTATAAACCCTTTTCTTATTTCTTTATCTTTATTTCAAAAGAGATTATGTTACCAATTCGTTTTGAATCTTTTATGCATGAAATATCGTTTAAAATGTCAATCATAATGGTTTAAGTAGAATAATGACCACATAGCATCTTACCTACGTCAGTTGTCCTTTTCCCTTTTTCAAATCACTCCATAGCATCTCCATATTTATTCATAATTTCCATTCTAATGCATCGATTTCAGCAACTCGATATTTTTGTGATCTTGTCATAAATTTGTATAGATTTCCATTTTTTCACCACAGTACGATTGTCGTCAGTACGTTGTTCCTCCATTTAACTAGTTGAAGGCGTCCTATCATTTTTTAGGGGGGGTGTGGGTGACTTCCAAAGAACTTTTGCATAGGTGTCAATCTTTTATTTGGTTGTACCAAGTTGCATGATATCCCATAATAATAGTTTTTAATGGTATCCATGTTAAAGAAAGGTATTATCCGATATTTACAGTTTGATGTTCCATTGTTAGCTCTGTGCATTGATGTGTAAAAATAACAGTGTGCAAAATTCAGATAAAATGGGAGGACGATCAGTACCCTGCAAGCCATAGGCACTAGTAGTTTTTGATGTTGCACGAGAAATTCTAGTAAGGGCTGGATGGGTTGCATATTTTACATGACTGTAGCAACCCAAACCGTGGCTATCGAATTTTTATAGAATTTGCAGGATGATCATTCTATAGTAAGAGGAAAATGAATAACAGTGACGCATACATTAATAGCCGAGGTATCTGGATTACCAGCAGTCGGATCCATATGGACACATAAAAAATTGAGGCTTCAAGATGCCATGGTCGTCATTCGGGATGAGGGACAGAACCTGATCGTCAAAGGTAAAGGAGTCTAGCCTTCATCTCTGGGATAACCATGGACAGAGCTAGCTAGAGTAGTTCAGAGCTACATTACATGCGACGGAAGAAAGGATGTGGTAAGACCACGCCACCTTAAATTACTAGTAGTTTTAAAACAAAAATGTTCTATAAACTTGCCTGCATATTTGAATTTTTTGTTGCATGACGTTGCTCAAAGCATAAAGAAATCCTGGCATATAGATACGGTTGTAAGTCATCATTGTCTAATTTGGTTGATCATAAGCTACAATCTTGTCTAGCAGTAAGCCAGTTAGGAAGAATTAATGTTTGCTATAGATGGGAGATTAGCCTTACTTTCCCTAAAAAGAAAAAGGACCACCAACACAAAAAATAGACAAAAAAAATGTAGACACTCTTCTAGATTGAGAACAAGCATGGGAATAGCTGAAAACTTCCAAGGTAGCAACAGCCAACCCTTAGAACTATCTAGCCCTGAAAATGAGCAACCCTTACAGCTGGAAGGAAGAGACAGCCAAGAATCAGAACTTCAGGAGGAAACAGAGGATACTAGTGAAGAAGAGAGGGATGAAGCAGACCTTCCACTAACTCCCAACACAAGTCCACCACAAGACCCATTATATGATGTGGAATTGGCCCAGGTTTTGGCCAATATGAGTGAATATATTCAGCCCGAAAGTCCGCTCAACCTCAATGTTGAAGCAGCACAATTAGAAAAAGAACTTTGCCCATAATAGGAGTATATCAGAAGAAATAGTTGGTGAAGTAGAAACAGGGGCAGAAACCCCTCAGAAAAAGGTAGACCAAACTAGGGTTACCCCTCTAGAAGAACCTAGTTAGGTCGATGTAAACACAGAAGATGTGGGCCAAACAGAGGAAATGGAAACTAGTCAGGGCAAAGATACAACCCTTAGAGAACAAAGCTCAAATGAGCAACCAAGCTCAGTAAGAGAAAAAATGGTTAATGAAATAGTTGTTCCTCCCAAGAAGAAGAAAAGCAAAATTAAGAGGTTTCGAAAGGAATAGCAGAAGCTGTAGAGCTTAGTGAAAAGACTTAGACAAAATATAAGAACATTAAAAAGGAGAAAAATTGCAAGTAGAACCCTGAAAATGGTGAATGCAATGATTCAAATTGAATTCCATGATACAAGGGCTACGGAGACTCAAACCAAGCCCATACTCATTCAAAACAATAAGGAACAACATGCAACCATTATAGAAGCAGCTGCCCAAATAGAGACTGCACATTTTTGCAATATAGGTATTCAAATAGAGGCAAGACCCTCCAACAGTGCGGACACCCATATAGATATCCAAGCCAAAGATGTTTTGATACACAATGATCCTAGTATAACAAATCTTCAAGAGAAGTTGGCACAGGCTCAACTGACTATAGAAAAGCTTGAGGAAGAGACTATTCCCCAACAAAGGTACCAGGAATTACAAAGCCAATTGTGGAATATCAACACGTTTGAAAGTGAGGCCTTCGAGAAATGTCGGAGGGCATAATAAAGAACTGAAAAGATAAAGAACAAACTGGAAACAGTCGTGTGTTAGATGGATACTCGTTGTTCCCTTTACGCAGATGTTTTAGCATGCAGGTCCTCTACCAAGAACGATGCTTTATTTTTATTAGAAAGGTATTTACAATTAAAAATTAAGGTTGTTAGGGTAGGGAAACCCATAGAATTAAAAACTGTTGAGGATTTTATAAACTGTTGTAAACACCATGGAGTAAAAGTTCAACAATTACTCTATGAGTTTTATTTGCATAATTTTATATTGGAAGAAGAAATGGAGAAGAACCCCAGCCCTTTTGTGGGTGATGTACGGTTTCAAGTGTTCATTTAATTTGTTGTCAACCAATTGAAGTGGTTCAAAGCCCATAACACTTTCTAGAGGCAAGAAAATGTGTTGGACCTTTGGGTCAGGGGTGAACTGAAAAACCCATTACAACTGCTAACCAAACATAAGAGTCTAACGCAAAAGGAAGGAGTAATACGGATCTTGGGACCCATCCACAAAGGAATTGTCCAACAAGGGGTAGAGTATTTCCTCTCTATCAAAGACAATTCCTTAGTAACAGCTAAATTCATATGGAAAACTTCCAATCGTAATGTATAAGATAGAGAACCATTTAATTATAAAAGCTTTAAATTAGCTGCAGATCGCTTGGTTACTTACAGTAACCTCATCTTGAGGGAAGGGCTATATTGGCTAGGTTGTCGATTTCGTAGTCCTATTGTTTGGTATCCTGCAGAAGGGTATAAAGCTATATATGAATTACCTGAAGGATAGACAGGGCACATATTTGAAATTTTGGCTAAAAATCATGGTTTTAGACCACCTCATGACATCCCTTCTCCAACCTATTCTTTCACTGCTTTGCACACAAACTACATGGTTTTCATGAGGGCATGAAAAGGGTAAGCAGGGGAGTGTGTTGAGCTATGGAAAAGGTATGAATTTTCCATTTATTTCATCATCCTTTCCTTTAATTATATCCCCTTTATATTCTAAAGATATTCATATATCAAGGGATTATAGTAAAAACTAGGGAACTATTTATTATTACAATTTAGCTAATGATTATCTTTTCTCATGCAGGAAAAAGATGAAATGAGAAAACTACCATTCTCTACCCGAGAGAAGGAAAAATACAAAGTAGAGTAATTGTTGTTCCCTCACCAGGAAGCAGCGTACAGGCAGCAAGCCAAGGATAAAGCACGCAGTTATGGATAAAGACAGAGAATATCATAGCATCAGCGCAAAAGACAAAGAGCTAACTGAAGATGGAAGATTGAGTGGATTTCTCAGGATCTCTTGATCCTGAGGGATCGTTGTTACTATTCTATCCGTTGTTATTATTTTATCCACCTGGCCATTATAAAAGGGACAACAATTGTAAAGAATAGGAGGAGATTATTCAGAAATTACTCTTGTATTTTTACTTTGATCATCAACTCTCATTGTTGAAACAGAGTATGAACTAGCTGTAACAATATAATACAGTTGTTGTTCCTTATTTCATACTGAAGTAATTCGATGGTGTTCACTAGTAGCTAAGGGCCCGAACCTGGTGGATTCACTTGTTGTTCTTGTATCATTCCTTTACGATTTCTATCGTGTGATGGTTTGGTTTTATTTCTATCTATTGTAGTCACATTGCTTTACTGCTTCGTATTTCCAGACTTAATGAATTTCTCTGTTTTATATGCTGTAATTGAATTGCCTTGCTGTTCATTTCCCTCATAACAAGATCACTACTTTCTACAAGTATATTGTTGTGCCATTCATTTTAATTACAGAGCTTCATTGTTCATTTCAGTAACTTAGCTTTGTTGTTCATTGCAGTTACATAAGTATTGTTGTTCATTTCTATTATATAGTGTTGTTGTTCATCTACTTTTTACAATCATTTAGTTTTGCCTTTTAGAATTCTTACAGTTAGCATAATTATCTCATTTCAATTAGTTGCAGTAAAATTATTGATTTAGTTCAGTGCCATTTCCAATTGGTTATTTAGTGTGGTGTATGTGAGATCAACAACTGTAAAGAACATTGGCTATTACTGTCAAGGATCTCAAATTGAGGATCTTATTTATGCTTGATTTAGTTTACATAAGTTAAACAAGGAATGAGTTATTGTTATTGTATCCTTGACTGATAATTTCTGTTACTTTGTCGAATAAATTATTTAGTTTCAGAGCATTGAGTTTCCTTTAATTGAAAGTGAGTTTTATTTAAAGTATTTGTTTACACTTGTATTTGAAAGCACTGTACTGTAATTTAGAAACATTACTCTTGAGTAAATAACTGCCATAAACTGTGTACACTCTTAAAATAAAAAATCTTTCCCAGATTGATAACTAATGTGAAGATAATTAGGAGTTAAAAAGGCACCTTTTATACCTCAACACTAATCAAGTGGGAAACCTATTGTGAACAAAAGGATGAGAAGGAATCCTCACTATTTTTAGCTACACCCACTTGGAATTCTTTCCAAGATGTCATCAAGGCACAATATTACCTTGTCAGGAGCTATGAAGATAAATACATCAAGTGGACTACGCTGCGGTATGGAAGGGACCAAGATGTGTCAAAGTTCATAGATTTTTTTCCATACCCTTCGCACGAAGATGGGAATCAAGGGTTTTGAGAAAAATTTTGTAATCAAATACCATGGTTGTCTAAACAAGTACATCCAGGATGAGATGGAGTTCTTGGACATGTCCTCACTTGGCGCCACCTATCAATACATTGTCAAGATCGAGCAGAAATTTAAACAAAAGAAGAGAGGTTTGGATATATGAATCCAAAGCAAGGGAAAGGTGGCCCAAAAATTCATAACAAAGGACAAAGCCAAGGCATGGAGACCAATCACAACCTGATGAAGCTGTAAGCAAAGAAAAACACCACAAAGAAAAATAAGGACAGAGGGAAATGGTGTGAGTTCCATAAGGGCCTAACTCAAAACACAAGTGAGTGTCGAGCCAAGTAGTCACTGGTGGCTGAGCTGAAGGCTTCTGGATTAGATGCATGTTCCATCTCTAAGTTAGAAATTGACAAGTGGAATGACCAAGGGAAGAAGATTATCAATGCAGAGCCTAGTGCCACTATTGCCACCCAGATCCAGAAGGATGAGCCCAAAGATCCAGAGGAGGGGGAGTGACTCTTCCACTCACATATGTGGTTGAAGGGTTCTCTATTGCAGTTCATTATTGACAGTGGTAGCTAAAATAACCTCATTTCAGCAAAGGTCATGAAGCAGTTGGGCCTACTGACCACACCACACCCATAGCCATACACCATCGGGTGGCTTCACCAAGGGCGATATCTTCACGTTAGCCAACAGTGTCGCCTTCCCTACAGCATCAAGTCCTTCATAGATGAGGTATTATGTGATGCTTCCCTTGTTGAAGTTTTTCATGTTTTATTAGGCCAGCCATACTTGTGGAAGCAACATTTTGTGTATGAATCTAGGCCTCACACAATTATTATTACTTTGGGAAATAAGTTGTATAGGATACCAGAGGTAGCACCACCTATTGTCGTCACTATGAAGCAATGCAACAAGATCAATTTCCAAACCAAGAAATTATTTTTTCCTTATTATTCACCCTCAGGGCAAGAAGACGATTATGGCCATGACCTCTAGGGGCTCCTCCACATGGAATCAGCAGATGGACGAGGTTGTAGATGAGTACAGATATATCTTCAACTCACCCAAAGGGGTACCTCTACACTGTCAAGGAAAGCACTCCATCAATCTAACCATGGGCACACCACTACCCAATGGACCAATCTATCGATGTTCTTTTCTTGAGAATGATGAAATAAAGAGGCAGATTCAGGAGTTGTTGTAGAAAGGGCACATCAATCCAAGTTCATCACCCTGTGGGAGCCTGATCATGTTGGTACAAAAGAAGGATGAGACTTTGGGAATTTGTATTGACTATTGGGCGTTGAACAAGATCTTTCTCTGAAATAAGTATCCAATCACACAGATTGATGACCTTCTGGACTAGCTCAAGGGGGTTAGATATTTCATCTAGATTGACTTCAAGTCTGATTATCACTAGGTACCAATCGAACCCTCCGAAGTGTGAAAGACTGCCTTTGAATCCAAGGAGGGCCTTTTCGAATGGCTGGTCATTCCTTTTGGGTTGATGAATGCCCCCGCAGCCTTCATGAGGCTGATGGACGACATCTTATGACCCTTCACCAACTCATTCATGGTGGTGTATTTGGATGACATTTTGATCTTCAACCATAGTTGGGAAGAACACTTCCACCATATTTGATAGGTCCTCCAAACCCTACAACAACACAAGTTGTATGCCAATTTGGAGAAATGAACTTTTGGTATGATCGAGGTTCAATATTTTGGGTACATCATTGATGAGAAGGATGTGCATGTGGACCTAGCCAAGATACAACCCATTTGGGATTGGCCATCCCCAACCACTCTAACAGAGCTCTGCAGCTTTCTGGGTCTTGCCAACTTCTACTGAAGGTTTGTGTTTGGGTTCTCTCATCTAACTTTTCCTTTGAATCAAGTCACCAAGGGAGGAGAAAAAGTAAAGTTATTTTGGAATATGCTTAAAAAGAGAAATAGAGATAAACTACCTCGGGCGATGGTAGCTTATCTCTGAGAAGAGATGTGGTGTCTACATGTCTCCAAACTATGTTACAATGAGGCTCCAAGGCCTATTTATTATTGAGAAACAATGGAAAACCCTAAACATCCAAAAACCTAACCCTAGGAGATGAAGTGCCAAACTATGGGCCCCGTTTGGGTAAATTGGTACATCAACTTCCAGAGTCGTAACTTTGGCATACGATCTTCGTTTGATTCACACAATACCTCATTAGAAATATCTATCTAACGAATACAACTTTTGAGTGAGAAACATTAGTTTATAACCCATGTTGCTCCTTGTTTTCCCAAAACATGTCGTTTAGGGCCTCAAAATGGCTCCGGAAGTTCACGACCCGAAAAACTACCAAAAATAGTAAAGTGTGCTACAAATAAGGACACTGAAAAAATGAAAGAGACAGTTGTGGGGGTCCAAGTGGGATAGGTTGATGGCCACCAACATCCACCCGGATCATTCCTCCCCCCTTAGGAAGTAATGGTCCCCATTGCGTTGAGTGCCTCCATGAGATGTGAAACTTCTACTGAACTTGGTCCCTAGTGAGTTGTTCTACAATCTCTGATGTTTCCAGTAATGGTGGGAAGCATGGTTGAGGGTGGTCCACATTGAACACTTGGTGCAAGCCAAGGAATGGGGGAATGCTGTGCTCCAAAGAATTATTTCCCACAGCCTTGGTAATGTTGTAAGGACCATATCAGAATGGTCTGAGCTTCTGATGGGCTCTTGTAAGGTGTTCTTTCTGCAGATGCAACTAGACTTTTTCGCCCACCTAAAACTTGTGTGGCGCCTGATGTTGATCATGTCGTTGCTTTTACTTGGAATTTTCCACAATGGAGTGGTGATAGATTGGCCCATTGGGTAGAGGTGCTCCGGGAGTCAAATCGGAAAAATGCTTGACCTGATAGTGCAACGGTACCCTTATGGGTGAGGAGAATATGTCACTGTCTTCTTTCATGATTGTATCCATCTGCTTCTGTTGCATGGAGGAACCCTTCTTGGGGGCCATGGATGTGGCTGCAATCTTCCCCTTACTTTGAGATGAACCAAAAAGAAAATAAATTTCCTAGTCTCGGAGATGATCTTACTGCCTTTCTTAGTAGAGATCAAAGAAGTGGCGGTAGGTGGGGCTACCTTTGGTATCCTATATAATGTATTACCCAAAGAAATAATAATAGTGCAAGGCCTTGACTCATACACAGCATGTCACTTCCACAAGTATGGTTGGCCTAATAATACATCACAAACATCAAGAGGTGCAACATCACACAATACCTCATCTGTGAAGGGCTTGAATTTATAGGGAAGGCGACACTGCTGGCGAAATTAGAGATCTCGTCCTTGGTGAAGCCACCTGATTTTGTACAATTGCGGGTGTAGTATGGTCAGTAGTCCCAGTCGCTTCACGACTTCTGCTAAAATGAGGTTATTTTGGCTCTCATTGTCGACAATAAATTGCAATGGCGAACCCTTCACCCACATCTGGGAGTGGAAAAGACGCTCCCCCTCCTCTGGATCTTCAGGCTCATTCTTATTATCTTGGCGGTGGCAACAGTGGCGCTCGGCTCAAAATCAATGATCTACTTCCCTTTGTCATTCCTCTTGTTGAGTTCTGACTCAAGGTCGGAACATGCATCTGATTTCGAAGCCTTTAGCTCGGCCACCAGTGACTGCTTGGTCCAACACTCACTTGTGTTATGAGTGGGGCTCTTGTGCAACTCGCACCACTTTCCTGTGTCCTTCTTTGACTTCACGGTGTTGTTATTTTCTTGTGGCTTCAACGGGTTGTCTTGGGTCACCCTGCCTTAGCTTTGTCCTTTGTTCTTCGGATTCGCAGATCCAAAGTCTTGCTTCTTTTGTTTAAACTTTTTCTCGATCTTGATAGTGTATCAGTATGTCGTGCCAAGCAAGGAGATGTATTAGAATTCCATCTCATCATGGATGTATCTGTGTAGGAAGCCATGGTACTTGAGTACCAAATGTTTCTTAGAATCCTTGATGCCTAACTTCGTGCGCAGGGTATGAAAAATATTTGTGAATTTCAACACATCTTGGTCCCTTCCATGCTGCAGCATGGTCCACTTTATCTATTTGTCATCATAGCTCCTGACAAGGTAGTATTACTCCTTCATGGTGTCCCAAATGAATTCCAAGTGGGAGCGGCTGAAAACAGTGAGTTTGCATTTTCATATTTCTGCTCACAGTGGTTTCCCACCAATCCTTGACTTGGGGGGCTACTTTGAGAAGGACAAAAGTTATATTTTCTTGGCTGGAAAAATCATGAATAGAAAAATAACCTTCTAGCAAAATTAACTATTTATCTATGACATATGAATCTATTTGACCCTCAAATATGGGAATCTCAAAGTTAACTTGTACCTTAAAGGGTGTGGCATTTCCAAAGTAGCTGCTAGTAGTAGATGTGTTGCCCATGGGCAGTCGCTGAAGGATCTGGGTAAAGTTGTCTATCATCATATTCCTTTGTCGCTCGAGGGCTTCTTCAAGCAATATTTTGATAGGATCTCCTACCCCCTCGTCTTTCTTTTCATTTGCCATGGGAGGTCGTCGGGATTTGCGAGGCTGATCTAGCAAAGGTTCAGCCAAATCAAACCCTAACTCCTTATATCACGACCTCGTTGGGGACATGAAAAGAAAAATAGAGAAAGAGCAGACCCCTCTGATACCATTGATCTGGATTTAAATAGGAACACAACAAATTACAGAGATGACCATAAATACAAAGATGAAGTAGAAATAATACTTCATTTCATTAATGTAAAATACTGGAAATATGCTTACAAAAATAAATGGAAATAAACTAGCTCGGGTGATGGTAGCTTATCTCTGAGAAGAGATGTGGCGGATACATGCCTCTGAACTATGTTACAATGAGACTCCAAGGCCTATTTATTATTGAGAAGCAATGGAAAAACCTAAACATCCAAAAACCTAACCCTAGGAAATGAAGCGCCAAACTATGGGCCCTGTTTGGGTAAATTGGTACATCAACTTCCTTGGGTCGTAATTTTGGCATATGATCTCCGTTTGACACGTACAATATCTTGTTAGAAATATCTATCCAAGGAATACAACTTTGAGTGAAAAACATTGGTTAGTGACCCATGTTGCTGTTGTTTTTCCCAGAAAAATGTCGTTTAAGGCCTCAAAACAACTCCAGAAGTTTAGGACCTGAAAAACTGCCAAAATATTAAATTGTGCTACAAATAAGGACACTGAAAAACTAAAAGAGACAGTTGTGGGGGTCCAAGTGGGATAGGTGGGTGGTGAACAACATCCACCTGGATCAAAACCCTATCACCTAAAGCTCAAAACATTAATGGATTTACTTGATTTCCCTCCAAGGGATTTCCCTTTTCCCAAAAATAAAAAATATTTTTCTTTGTAGTGGTTCTCAAGACTAAAATAGACTTTCCATCATCCATTATTCCTTTTATCAACACTATAATTATAGTCGATTTTGTGATGAAAATAAACTCCAAAATACTTGTACAAATTAACTTCCTCTAAGCTATTATTTCCATACACAAAATTAAGGTGAAATGTTCTTGGATTTGATGATCATAACCTTTGTCTTATTAGTATACACTAACTTCCCAAAGCTATATTAAATATTTAAGAATTTCTAGTTGCTTGTCAAGATCAAAGGGGAATCTAACACCAATAACAATATTTCCCATGTAAAGACGATGATGACTATCTTAGACAAAGTAGTTCCAACAGAACCTATCGATTCTAAACATGCCTTTAACTTGTCAATATAAATACCAAAAATGAAACAGGATAAAGGATAATTTCTTTTAATATGTAAGCAATAGGTAATACATTAAATATAATGAATGGAAAAATATTTACATGATAGTAGAGAATTTAATTATGAAACTCAAAGAAAATTCTCTATATTGTGTCGTACTAAGTATTTCCATAAATCAAATTTGAAACTAATTGAGTATGTCCTGGGCTTTGGCCTTTGTAACTTAACATAAACAAAGAGCAATAAATATGCATCATATCATGTCGTTTGGCCCTGCATCCTATAAAAAATGAAAAAGGAACAACTTTGAAAAGGGATTGGCCCCTATCCTCTAAAACTTTTGATGTGAAACATAAAAAGATGGAATATCAAATATAGAGTTGATCCCAACCTTCTACAGACTTTCCTTCTCTTCATTTAGGGATATGGGGTGTTGAGAGTCCTCACTAATGTGGTGGTATTTTCCTTCTCTCTCTTCTTCATCTTTTGGAGCTTCATATGAACCTTGGCAGGTTTGTAACAAGGAATAATATTTATCGTTGAGTTGTAATAATTGTTCCTTAGTTTCTTTCATTTTGGGTTTACTTCTCTTTGAAAATGAATCCATGTGATAGGAAATCAATGCTTTGGCGTGCTGACAGAGATCCACAGTCAAGGAGTACTGAGTTTCGAGCCAAGTAGTCACTGGTGGCTGAGATGAAGGCTTCTGAATTAGATGCATGTTCCATCTCTAAGTTAGAAATTGACAAGTGGAATGACCAAGGGAAGTAGATTATCAATGTAGAGCCTAGTGCCACTATTGCCACCCAGATCCAAAAGGATGAGCCCAAAGATCTAGAGGAGGGGGGGTGACTCTTCCACTCACATATGTGGTTGAAGGGTTCTCTATTGCAGTTCATTGTCGACAGTGGTAGCCAAAATAATCTCATTTCAGCAAAGGTCGTGAAGCAGTTGGGCCTACCGACCACACCACACCCATAGCCATACACCATCGGGTGGCTTCACCAAGGGCGATATCTTCACGTCAGCCAACAGTGTCGCCTTCCCTACGGAATGAAGTCCTTCATAGATGAGGTATTATGTGATGTTTCCCTTGTTGAAGTTTTTCATGTTTTATTAGGCCAGCCATACTTGTGGAAGCAACATTTTGTGTATGAATTTAGGCCTCACACAATTATTATTACTTTGGGCAATAAGTTGTATAGGATACCAGAGGTAGCACCACCTATTGTTGTCACTATGAAGCAATGCAACAAGATCAATTTCCAAACCAAGAAATTTGTTTTCCTTATTATTCACCCTCAGGGAAAGAAGAAGATTATGGCCATGACCTCTAGGGGCTCCTCCACATAGAATCAACAGATGGACGAGGTTGTAGACGAGTAGAGATATATCTTCACCTCACCCAAAGGGGTACCTCTACACTGTCAAGGAAAGCACTCCATCAATCTAACCATGGGCACACCACTACCCAATGGACCAATCTATCGATGTTCTTTTCTTGAGAATGATGAAATAAAGAGGCAGATTCAGGAGTTGTTGTAGAAAGGGCACATCAATCCAAGTTCATCACCCTGTGGGAGCCTAATCATGTTGGTACAAAAGAAGGATGAGACTTTGGGAATTTGTATTGACTATTGGGCGTTGAACAAGATCTTTCTCTGAAATAAGTATCCAATCACACAGATTGATGACCTTTTGGACTAGCTCAAGGGGGTTAGATATTTCATCTAGATTGACTTCAAGTCTGGTTATCACTAGGTACCAATCGAACCCTCCGATGTGTGAAAGACTGCCTTTGAATCCAAGGAGGGCCTTTTCGAATGGCTGGTCATTCCTTTTGGGTTGATGAATGCCCCCGCAACCTTCATGAGGCTGATGGACGACATCTTATGACCCTTCTGTTAACACCCAGGTTGTTCCCTATGACTCCTTAGGGAATACGGCCGGGGCAACCACTAACCAATCTTTGGATTACAGCTTCTAGCCCAGCTGTAATCAGAGAGGGCTCTCTCTATTAGGTTTGTCACTGTTTAAATGAAATTTTAGGCTAGTTATGAAGTGAATTTTTGTTTGTTTTTATGTTTGGTTGGGAGGATGCTTCTGATAGCTTTTAGAGTCTATCTGCAGGTGAAATTAATCCATTGGGCAATGGGGTCTATAGCTGTTGCGTTGTTGAGATCTTGAAATTAAGTGTTGCTGGTATTACAGGGCCTGTGTGTATTTCATAAAACAAAATGTATGTTGTGAGAGTGTATGGAAAACAACTAGCAAAGAGCAATTAAGGTTTCTTTACTAAGCTGGACAGTGTGAAAGAGGTCTATTACTTAGGAGCAATTACTTGAATTCTTGAAATAACAGAGCACTGTGATGATATAGTATTAAAGGTAGCACTGAAGAATTACTCTTTAAATACTTTAACTGAAGAAAACATATGAAAACAGCTAGGATTGAATTCAGGGTAATCAAAGATTAAATCCTGGGACTATTCTTTTTCCTGGCCATTTAGAGATTGAATACACGTGGGAAACATGAAAGATACAGGAAAGTATAACAAACATACATGTAACAGAGAGCAATGAGGAAACTTATTGAGCCATGAAATACACAGGAATCCTGCAACTTTGAGCCGTACACCATCAAGAGATCAAGAGACATAATGCTTGAAGAAATCCCATTATCCTTTGTATTAGCTGTCTGAGAGTTTACAATATGAGAATAACAGAAGAGATATCAGGAGATTTCTTACATCCGGAGTCCAACCCCTGCTAATAAACGCGAGGGGGAATATATAGAAGTTTGTTACAAAAATATCTCAGGTATGAGTCATCTGAGTGGAAAAAATATCTTCCTTCAATAGTTCTGAGCTGGTAGATGAGCAGTTATTACAATCTTTAATGAGCTATAAAAGCTATTAACTCCTGTCAGAGCAATCTTGGCATCTGGAGTTTACGGAGTTTGTTGTAGTGGCTGAGTGTTTTAATTTAACTGCTGAGTGGCCTGTCCGTGCAGCTGTGGTTTGTGCGCCCTCTTGGCCCTGTCATGAAACGGTCAGAAACTGCTGACTTGGTGGCTCTTGGAGTTGACTGAGGGTGTACCACCGAGTATTGTGCATTACTTTGTCCTTTGGCCAGCTGTCATGGTCCATCTGTTGGGTCCGCCTTTAATTGCCTTGAATGCTTGCTTTATCCTCATGCTGTCCTGTATTTGATGTGGGGTGGTAGTGGCTGAATAGCTGAAGCTAACGTGGCAGAATTCTGAGCATTGATTGCCACCAATCTTCCTTGGGCATCTGATGCCTCCTAATTTTTATCAAAGTCTCATCAGCCTCTGTATATTTGAAAAAATTGGGAGGAGTCTCAAAAAGGTGATTTACTTCATTTTCAATGAAGAATAGGCCTCCCAATTTATCATATAGATTCTGTCCTGAGGGAGGCCCTGTCTGTTCAGATGAACTGCCAGATGCAGTGATCTGATTTTCCATATATGTCACCATTATGTTGGCAAACTGTTCTTGGGAGACCAATTTCCCTGCACTAGTTAATAGACTAGGCAAGCCTCTTGCTTGCAGTTCTGCCATTTTAACCCTGAACTCCTCCACATCTGCTGTCATTTCAAAGCACTTTCTCTCCACTGCCTGTATATAACTCCTAAGGGTGAGCACTTTCTTGGCAAGGAGGACAGCTTCTGTTCTATTGGGAATGCCCATAGCTGCCAATTCCTCTTGTTCATGCCTGTTCAAGAAATCTACCATCCTATTGGTCTGTTCTGGCCTGTTTCCCAGTACTGCTTTGGCCTTATTGATCTCTATATGGGCCTGGCCTAGCAATTCCATCTGCTGATGAATTGTCTTTATTGATTTCCATTGTTGTGTGATGGATTTGCTTATCTTGGCCCATAAAATTCTTTTTATTTCGGCCATGGTTGTTTCAAGGTTTAATTCTTTTTCTAGGACCTTTATCTTGTCCCTGAGGGCCTTTATTTCTCTTCCCTACTCAGCCACTGTCATCTTGGATTTGTCATATTTTGACTCCAGCTCTACCAATTTCTCCTTGGCTTTCTTTATTTCATCAGCTTGGAGCTCCATTTGCTTGACAGCCTTGGTTATGTCTTCTATAGATGGATTATCCTGCTGATCTGCTGATGTATCTGTTGCCTCTGTTGTGGGGGCCCCGTTGACCCTGATGTTGTTGCTGTTGCTGCTGTTGCTGCTGTAGTAGAAGTTTTTGGAGGAGCTTGGGAAGTGGATTCTCCCTGCTTGTCTTGTATTTCTCCCTCCAATTCTTTCTCCAATTCTCTTATCCTCTGATCCTGTTGCAGCAAGAGGTCCAGCTGATCCTCTAGCTGCTTCTGCTTTAGAAGCTCAACTGTCTGAGGGTGTTCAGTGGGTGGCAGCTTCAACCTCCTCCTCAAGGCACTGAGGTCATCCTCTTTCTTCTTCATAAGGGCCTTAACACCTGTTGGATCATTAGGATCATGCCCTAAGTAATTAATGATATCTTCAAGTGATTTTATTCTGTTATCCTTGGCTTTGGAGGACATCCTCTCAATGTCCAGCTGAGTGTTAGTGTTTTTCAATGATTCTTTCAGCTCATGGGCCAATGTGGCCTTTTCCACTAGGGTGGCATAGACCATCTCTCCAGCCTGCTTGTGGAGTTTGATTTGGTCCATAGGGTGTATATCTCTGGCCAGGACCTCCACTCTTGTCTTTATGAAGTCCGCAGCTGTCTTAGGCTGCGGCCCCTTGGGTTTAAAATGACTGAAGATAATCTTTTCCTCTTGGATGTCATAAACTGACATCAGCCTTTCCTGCATGGCTGGTGTAGCATCTATAAATTGTTTGTACACCTCAGCCCTTAATAGCTCATTTTGAGCCTTTATTTGTTTGAAAGAAGCCTTGGTTCTCTTTGGCTTCTTGCTTTGCTGTGATTGGTAGGCCACCTCCAAGCTGACCTGTAAATTTTGCTCCTGCTGAAAGGAGCTTGTTCCTGTCTGCTGGCTGGTCTCCTTGTCCCTTGTTGAAATATCTAAGACATCTTCAGTAATGTCTTCTACCTGTGGGGAATCTGCCCTTTGCCTTTTGGCTTCTGGCTGGTCGGAGGGTCCACTGAGAGGAGTGGACTCTTCTCTATGTCTCTTTACTCCCCTTTCTTCATGTGCTGGGGTCTGTAGAACTGGGGTAGTTGACTGCTGCGCTTGAGGTGTTGGCGTTTGTATTACAGGAGTTTGTGGCAGCCCATTCAGTGGCTTATCAGCTTGTTCTTGTTGCTGGCCCACTTGCTTTTCTGTTTTCTGCTTTGCCTCCTGCTCTGCTTCCTTCTCTGTTTCCTTTTCCTTCTGCTGCTCTATTTGCTGTTCTATTTGCTGTTCTGCCTGTTGCCCAATTTGTCCTTTTACCAGCTCATCTTCTGCATCTAGTATTCCTTTGCCTTTGTCCATTGCCGATACTGATGTAGTGGGTGCCTTTGGTGCAATCTTTGTAATTGAGGTCCCTTGTTCCACTGAGTAAGGCAGTCTGAAGGGTACCTGCTGCACATAATCTAGGTCAATAGTCTTTTCAAGCTCCCTGACATTTTTAAGCATTCTTTCCTCCTCAGCTAAACCCTCAACTAGAGTATCAGGTTGCCATTCTTGCAAGTTGGCATATTGTTCTATGTGAGGGTATTGGCAATGCTTAATGGCTAGGAGCCTATACTTATTTCTCCTAGCAGAGATGACTCCTTGAGGGTCATAAGGGACCCACCAAAAGCTATAGGACAACTTGTAATTGCCTTTCAGGATCAAATCTGCGGCTTCCCATCCTTCCTTCTTATTCATGATGAAAGGGCCCATTTCATTTTTGAAGTTAAGGTGAGATTTTTTCCTGGAGCTGTGGAAGTGGGTAAGGTCTGACTGAATCAGTTGCCTGTAATATTCCAATGCAAACAACCTCATTGGTACATATTTGGGGAGCCTGTATGGACAGAGCTCACATCCATAGACCCTGAATACTGTATGATGTTCATATAGGTACCAGTCACCTATTTTGTTTTTCTTAGAAAGCTGCAGAGCTTTCTTTATCTCATTGGATATTCTGGGAGGTGGTGACTTCATCAACATGCAGGAGACTGGGTAGACAAACTGGTCAACAAATTCACAGTAGGTATAGGGTGAATTTGTGACTTTGTGATAGACTGAGGTCCAGAAGATAACAGATCTTCTTTCCCCTGTATGATCCAGCCTTCTGATGTAGCAAGGGAAGGCTTCAGAATGATAATACATGAACATATGGTAGATGTAGGCTGAATATCTGAAGACCCCCTGTCTGTCCACTTTGGTCAGCTGATCATGAATCTTATTGGCTATGAACTTAGCAAAGTTGTACTTTTGGGCAGGGGGTTTGTATGGGCTGTAAACAGACAGCAGTACTAGCATGGCTCTGTCCACATGCTCACTGTTTTGGTACCCCAACACATAGGCTATCATGTCTAGTAATAGCCTGCCTACCTCATTGAATTGATCATTCAAATAGGGAGGTGGCTCTGTAGTTTGGCATTCAGGTCTTATGAAGTACCTGATGATCTTTTGCAGCTCTTCACTGGTCATCTTGTCACCAGCGTCCATCAATTGATTCATGGAGAATGGGATTAGCAACTCTGTCTGATCAAAGTGCAGCATCTTGTTTATGGACTCAGCATTGATGTGAAAGAGGATTCTCCCTGATGGAGTGGTGACAGCTCTTTGCTGATCATCATAGTTTTCAGCACAGAGGTGAATGATTTGGGGGAAAACATTCACAGCTGGGAGACAGTAATAGGGCAGGTTTGACTCCCAGATCCCATGTGTACCATGCCCATCTTTATGGTCTTCCCTCAGTCTACTGAAGGTCTGCAAGAAATCCCTGTTTCCTTCAAAGTCTCCAATGAGACCATCCTTGTCTACTAATGGCAGGGCCTCTAGCTCCTTATTTGTTTGACTCTGTGAGGCCGCACTGATGGATGAAGTTGCAGGAGATGCCATGATAGAAGCTAATCTGTAGAGATAGGGGCAGTAGTTTGACAAGTCCTTAAAGAGTTTTTAGCTGCAGGTCAGCTGTTGATACAGTGAGGTGTGCTTTCTTCAGGGGGTAATGCAAGCTGGATTCTGTGTTTTGCTGTGAAATTCACAGGGATGTGAATTGTTACTGAAAGATTGCAGAGCTGGTGAGGCTTCTATGGTATGACAACAGGTGGCCTGCACTTGGCAAAAGGGAACAATGCCTAGTACTTCGGGGGGAATTTCGGGGTCTTTAGCCCGCGAAACGAGCACTCCTCTATCGAATTGGGGTTTAAGGGTGCTGCGGATTACTTGGGCTGACTTTGTGTGACAGGCAGAGCTGAATTCGAATAGTTTCACTGGTGCTTAATGGTGAATTCTTACAGAGAATTAAAATGCGTGGGCGAAGTGGGAAACCGGCTAAATACCTGGAAAAATTAGCTTGGACGCTTGCGAGCCGGGCTGTGGAGGCTTAGCACAGTGGAATTGTGGACTTGCAACGGCTGAAATCTTTGAATTTGGCTGGAAGACAATTTTTCGCGGCAGCTGGTTGTCAACGGCTCCTTCTTTTACGCATGAAAATGACTTAAAATGGCTTATTTGGCCGTTTATAACGTTGAATTTCGGGAAAAGCCGCTATTGGCGCTTTTCCGCCGATGACGTCAGCATGACGTCATGGTGGGCCCATAGTACGGTGGTGACGTGGCGCTGACGTAAGAGGCAGGGTGGCAGGACACGGTGGCGGGCTGATGTGCTGGCAGGGCCGCGTGGAGGGCCACGGGGCGCGGGGGCAGACACAGTAAGGTGACGTCAGGATGACGTTGGAGTGATGTGGGAGGGAGAGCGGTAAGGCGGATGGTGGTAAGCGGGTTCCCCGCACCACCTTTGGGGAAAAGGCAGTAACGGGGAGAGGGCTCCGAACAACCTCAGCGCCCGCCACGCGTCCTTGTACGGGCTCGAAACCACTTTCCCCGGACGCTAAAACTCGACAGATCGGGGCGCAAGATTGACCGCCCACCCTTGGATCTAACCGGCGGAGATCGGATGGCTGGCGGGTCCTCCGACGGGCTGTGCATGTTGGGACGGGGCCCGCCAGGCAATTAAAATATTGACTTTAATGTTTGGCCGGGGAACTTTGGGTTTTATGGTTTTTTCGGGTTTTATCATTTTTTCTTTTGAAAAAGGGTTATGGGTAGGAGGGGTTTTTTATGATTTTTTCTTTGCAAATGAGGGCCATGTGAGCAAAATGGCATGGAATGAGAAGAGATGACCTGGGAGGTTCATCAAAGTGACCAGGTGTCACTTTGATTCCCTTTTCGAACAGACCATATGGCTATAATGCCAGGGGAGGGATATTTATAGAATTTTGGGGTTTATACACCATGGTGTTAATACTAGTAGGGAAAGGTGAGATAGGGGGATTACATAGTAGGGTTAGTTGTTAATATGGAGGGAACATATGTATGAGGGCTAGTACAAATAAGTTTTTCTTGAAAATATCTTGGAGTCAGGAGTAGATGAAAATGAAAAGAGTTTTACACAAAAAATGTGGCTTTTAAAGGCCATAAGTACCATCACAAAACTTTGAGTTTGTCCTGTGAACCAATTCATGAAGGGGTGTTAGTAATGAATGATATACAAATGAAAACAGGGAAGTTAGTCATGCTCCAGTATGTTGATTTTCCTGTTGATGTTTTAGCCACCTTGGTCTTGAAATAGACACCACTTCTGCAACCCCATCTACTTACCCAACTACTTTGCCTAACATTTTTATTTCTTCTTGTAGGGTGCATTTAGGCTAGCAAACCCTTTAAATGCTTTTTCTTTTACATTGACTTTTTTGCTTTCATTTCCTATGTAAGGCTACCCTTATTCCTTCCAGGCCCCAGATTAAGCAGTTGGGGACCTTAGCTTCTCTACCTAACTACTGATCTGCCAAGATTAAACAGTTTGGACAGATTTCTTTCTCTATTCTACAACATAAATTGAACACATGGCATGATCCAGATTAGGCTATTGGACCATCCATCAAAATTGAGTCCCTATCAAGATCCAGACACACCTTGTCTCCTTATGGAAATATGGGATCTTTGCATTGTCAAAGCAGAGCATATTTTGGACCTTTACAGCCAATCATGAAATATGAAACCTATTGGTATAGGTATCCAACACGCCTCATAGCATTTAATATACTAAAGGCACTGAGCATTTAATTTATTAACACAAATTAATTTTTTTAAATAATTTTAAATTATGATGGTATGATTTGTAACGATAAGAGCACTTCCATCACTTAACGATCTTATTTGGTAGAGCCGAGTTGGTTAGTTATCTTACACTAGGTGCACCAATAAACAAATTAGACATGGAAGTCAGGATTCAGTGCGATATGTAACAATAGAAGCACCACTAGCACCATTTTGTTATATTAAATAGGGAGCATTGCCAAATAAATGTTGTTTAAAAAAAAATAGACAAGGTCGATAGAGTTTGGATATAATTTAATAAGTGATCCCCCTACTTTACATGTCAAACACCCTATATATAGTAAGTACATAAACCCATTAAATCTAAAATGCCTAAAATGAAACACCCTAATTGTAAAGTAGTAGAGGCAGTTAAATGCTAAGGTGAAATTTTGTGTCACATAAGAAAAAACAAGGATTTAAGGTAAGTATTGAATTTTTTGTTTTTCTCTTAATTTTAATTAAATCTAAATAGGAACAAAAATCATAGAAAAAATTTACTAGTAAAATCAATAGTTTTTTTTTGAATAAATATAATAGAAATTGTAAAAAAATGAACAGTAAATTCAACAGTAAAATTTAAAAAATTTTCTATGCATGGTTTTGAGTGAATCGCCTTTTCTTTCAAATTGTGATCTTTCTATGGTTCCATCATATTTTGCTGCTTCACAGTGCTCCCACTATGTCTCTCTTGCATATGATCTCTCTTTTAATTAAACCCTAACAAAAATTGTGAAAACATTATTAGTAAAAACAACAATAAAATTTAAGATTTTTACTATGCATGGTTTTGAGTGAATCACCATATCTTTCAGCTTGTTATCTTTTAAATAGTTCTACTGCTCCAAAGTATTATGTTGTTGCATTGTGCTCCTGGTATGTCTCTCTTGCAAATCACTCCCTTTAAATTTTACGAAAAATAATGAAATAGTAAATAAATTTTTACTATTTAAAAGACTTTATGAAATTAGATTTTGAAAAAATCAATTTCTGCTCAATTTAAAAAAAGAAAAAAGAATTCATGATTTTTGTTTAACTTAATGCAAACATCAGTGCATTCTTTACTAAAACTCATCTGTGTTTTTACAAGTAAAGTGCACTGAAATAACATCTATATTTTATATTTTTAATTATGTTCAAGTTATTAGACACATGACACTATGAATTTTTCACTTTTTTATAGGTGCATTTGTTCCCATCTATGTGGGCATATGGACATTATTTTCGAATGGAGGATGTCGATGATGGATGAATGACACAAGACTATGGAGTGGAAGTCAAGTTCGACCAATCTAGTCATGCTAGCCACAACAATCAAAACCTAACACAAGGGATGTTAGGTTATGTCAAAAAGATACAAGAGATCATTCAAGTGGACTTCTCTTCATTACAATGTGTTATTTTTAGGTGCAAGTGGTGGGGCACCTTTGATTGGAATAATGTAAAGGAATATTGGGATAGTGGGTTGATTTTATCAACTCTAGAAAGATGTGGCATGAAGCTAGGGAGCCTTATGTTTTCCCTAAACACTACAACCAAGAGGATTTTACCTAGATGTGTTGGATAGGGATTGGCGGTTCATATTAAAACATAATCCTAGATCAAAGCATATTTTTTAGAACAACAACGTTATCATGCCAAGAAAGGAAGATAATTAGGATGATGACAACTGAGAGATGTGTACTTGTGTTATTTCATCATTTATACTATTGTTGTATGGTTTTTTTTCTTTATTTCATTAATTATATTTTTTTTATTCATCTTGTTGCCATTTTTTATAATTGGTAAGATTCACAAATGTTTTTACAAGTTTTATTTGTAGTGAAAACATTTTCACTTAAAACTAAGTATTTCCAATTGTGTAATTTACAATCTAACAATTAAAATTTTAACATATTTGTTTAATGTGTTTAAATCTAGTTTACAATAGACTTATTCTATAGGATTTAGATAGACATCATAATGGATCAAAAATATTGTAATTCTAAGCATGAGATATCAATTTAAAACTACATTTTATTAAGATATCAATCTAAATGTACTCATATTATCACCTTTCTCAAATGACATTGCCAGTATCAATCTTAAATAACTCACAAAATGATAGAAAATGGAGAAGGGAAATCATATATGTTTTATATATGTGTACTAAAAGGCCTACTACAACCAGTGTCAAAGTTTTTCAATATAGTAAAATAACTTCCATTACTTTTACTATGCAACACATCCCCATAAATATAAATTCAATTTAAAACATGGTGTACAATATCTATGATAATAAGGATTCAAGAACCAAAATAGCACCAAAATGATGTACATGTCAAAAGATTTAATCTATTTTAGTGATTGATATATCTGTGAATAAGATGGATACATAGTGGTTTTCTATCTCTATATATAGATCAACCATAGTGTAATTTTTTATTGTTTAAATTGTATTTTTGAATAATTTATTATTATTAATATTTTATATTAAAAATTGAATGAGTTATACATTTTGTCTTATTAAGAACTAACTAAACTATTTTACCTTTAATTAATTTCTCCTTGTAAGGATGGAAATATTTTACTAATTAGGTTTGAATGAATATGAATGAACTATATAAGCAATAGAAAAATATTTATGATAATTTTACAATTATAGTTTCAACCATACTAAACTTTGTAATTTATAAAAATATCTTTCCATTTTTTTTTAAGTCAATTTGCATGTAATTTCATATATAAAATTTTGATATAAGTTCACCAATACATAATCTATAATAAATATTTTTTCATAAAAATAAACATACTAATGATAACCATCTAACAAACATAAATACCATCTAAGATACACATTCAAATTCACTACCATCATCTAATTATATACACCTTTAGCACATATAAATTTCATTAGCTAGCACAGAAATCTAAATAATCTAACATGGTATCGTCATCATGATCTCATTTAACAAAACACAAGAATTCTAAACTAACATCATCACCACACACATCCTCAAATTAATATACAGTTCATGTCAAATAACGTTATCATATACACATCAGTCTACAAGCACATTAAATGAACCCTGGTATGTAGCAGAAGACGATGGATGGTCAAGTGCCACCTAAACAGTCAAACTATCAGGTGAAAGAGAAGGTGGTTGGTCTTATCTCTCAAGAGAAACATGAGGCACCTCTGTGAGTACTAGGGCGTGATCATGAGGGGAATGATGAGGAGGTGTACTATCAGAAGGATCACAAACACCCTTACCATGATCTGATGGGGTAGTATTACCAGAAGCATGATCACCACGCTCATCATCATGATCCAATGAGCTAGCATTGTGTGAAGATTCATGCGACGTATTTGTTGCATGCCCTACATCCTTTCTCACTGCCAGTAGCCTAGTAGCTCCGACAATATGACACATAAGAGTCATCATATCGCGTAGAAAATCCCTCAATGTCTTTAGGAGCCTAGGATCTACCTTGATGTCTTGAACCCTCGTAGGGGAGATTCACTCCTCAGCCAAAAATCTAGATAGTTGATCACAGTAGTTCATCCTAAATATGAGACCAGCGCTACGGGCCCGAATAACCGTTCCCATCTGCATATGAGGATGCACTTCACCCTCTTGGGCTTCATCCATTTCTGCATCTAATCCTTCTGGTGGGGGGGATGCATGTCCCCAACGAATGTGTTGATGTCTAAAAAATATATAGTACACAAAATAATTAGATAATGTCATTAAACAAGTTAAATAACATGCTAGAATAAATTTTATTCTAACTAATTAATATGATAAAATGAAACTAGATTAATTTAAAGAAAACACTAATATCACCTCTATCATCTACAAACTCATCTGATGTGAAGAGTATGTTGGGACAATATTTGTAATTGTTAAACACACATGGGAAACATAAAATAGGAAAGATAAATCATGTGAGTTCATTTTTTATTAACAGGAGATATACATTTATAGTACATTGTTGTGACCGTTGGGATTCACATCCCAAGGTCTCTTGGACTCCTTTTGTCCATTCAGCTTCCACACTAACCCAATTTAGGATTAGGTGTCCAACATTCCCCCCCTTAATCCGAAGGGTTATGTATGAGTCCAAGAAGAGAGATGTAATACAAAATGTGCAAAAATGCATGGCAGCACTAGGCTGAATGTGCTCTCTGAAATGTTGGTATGAAGGGCGGTGTTTTAAGGATGACCACCAACACTGGAATGGTTAGTGCAGTTCCTGGAACTCTTCCAAAACTAGAAAGAAGCTGGAGTCTTCTGCTAGAGGAAGTGCTCCTATTGTTTTAAAGATGGAAACCTTCAACCAATAAAGGGAGGTCTCACCCCACATAAAAGGGAGAACTTCAACCTCAAAAGGGAAGTCTCAACATGTGATGGTTTAAAGATGACCAACAACTCTGGAATGCTTAATGCAATTCCTGGAACTCTTCCAAAGATGGCAAGAAGTTGGAGTCTTCTGCTAGAGGAAGTGTTCTCAATTTTGTTCCTGGAACTCTTCCAAAACTGGCAAGAAGCTGAAGTCTTCTGCTAGAGGAAGTGTCCCAGATTGCCAACTGAAGGCATGTTCACGTGCATCTTTGTCTCTGGCTACAACTCTGAAGCTGGTGTGGCAGGTTGTGGCTCAGGCTCGCTTGATGTGGCTTTGAAGCTTGCAGATGACCATCATTTCCCCCCCTATCAGATGCAAGGTGAGATGATGGAGAAAAATCAGCTGCAAGACTTTTCAATACTCTGGAACAAGTTCTGACATGTGTTTGGAATATCTTCTTGCCTGTTGATGCCCATTGCCAAGAAGTGATCCATCTTAGATGAATATTTGTTCTTGCAGGACGTTTGTTTTTGAAGCATCTGTGTGAAGAATGATTGGTTTTATGACAATTCTTACATGGATGAAGATCAAAACAATGATCTTTCAAATGGCCAACTCGGTCACAGTGTTGGCATTTCATGATCTGTTGTTGTTGTTGTTGCGGTGGAAGAGGAGTAGAATCTAGAACAGTTGAAGTTGAACTATCATGAAGAGCAGGTGAACTATCATGAATGAATCCAACACTCTGAAACTGAATGGGCTTGGAGTAGTCTGGAATATGAAAGGACAAGTCCTTGTCATATCCAAGACCAGTTCTATGCTTGTTGTGGACAAGCTGTTCCCAAGGTCTGATGATGGGCTTGGGAAGTGCAGATTGAGTTTCTGCATCTGCATGCAAATCTGTTGTTGTATTAGGCACTGAATTTGCAACATTAATGTCTTGCTATTTATGGGAGTCTGTTTCAATTTTCTGAACAGAAACAGGTTCAGAATGATGACTCCACTGTTGTAATTCTTCTCGCTGGAATTGAGATTCAAGCTGTAAAAAATCAATCTTTTCATGTACATCTTGTAAACAACTATGAATATCAGTGAGAAAATCTTGTTGATTTTGACTGTATTATCTATAGTAGAGAGTATTAGATTGTCCAGTAACTCTAATATTTCATCAATTGGAACCATTTTTCTTCAGCAAATTCTTACTCCTTTTTGCGAAATGACTTTCTTGTCCAACAAATATCTTTGCCCAAATATGCTCTTGTAGAGCTTTCCAAATGTTGTGCTGCTCCCAAATGTTGGAGTAGATGTAGCACCAAGTGATGGAGTCGATTGACCAAAAAGCTGTAGTGCTCCCAAAACCAAAGGAAGGAATAGTGGAGGCCCCAAAAACTGGATTACTGGAAGCCCCAAAGGCAGGTGTAGTTGTTGACCCAAATGTATGCGTTGAAGTAGATCCAATTGCAAGTGTTGAAGTAGATCCAAATGCAAGTGTCGAAATTGCACCAAAAGCTGGTGTCGAAGAGGTGTCAACCGCAGGACAAGAGGTGCCAAACGCTGGAGCAGAAGAAGCCATCTCTGCATCCCATGTCTATTGTATCTCTTCAAATGTTTATGTTATTCTCTAACATGAAATAACTAACATTAAATTGAAGTATATGGCCTCTAGAAGCCATCTTTTTTCCGCTCTTGCATTCAGAAGAAAAACAAACCAACAGGCCGAAATTGATTGTCTATTTTTGTACAAATATGGGCTTAAGAGTGCACACAGTTACAGTGCTAAAAGAATTTCAGTGTTGTTAAAGAAGATACATCACAAATTTCAAACTAAGAAATTGGTCGGCTGCTTAGTCCACACTCCATCAAAAGGGATCCATCGTGAATCAGAAGAGCTCAAAGGCATTAGTGAACATAAATGTTGCAACTACGTACATTTTTTTTCTTCTGCAGAAAGAAATGGCGGCCAAATGGTACGTACCCCAAAGGACAAGACGGAGGATTATTCACAATTAGGAGCTACAGATTATCGGATAATGACGGATTCTGACTATGTTGTCATGGAGTGGTAGTTGAAATTCGAGGCAGCTACAAAAGATAGAATATGTATAAAAAGGGCCATTGGGAAATCGCAAAATTGAAAACAGATAGCCCAGCATAAACTTGAATCTAAAACATGTTATTCGATCCACAGATTTTAAGACCTCGAGATGATGATAGTTGTCTTTACGAGCTCTTTATTCGTGGAAAACATTTACTATGGAGCTCGGGTCCCCAAGTTTTCAAGTGATACGGGGTGAGGATATCGTTGTTTCCATTCTCATCCAAAGCATACAGCTGAGAAATTTCGAGTTCAAAGACCTGGTAAATCGGAACTTCTGATGCCACGGGAATTAAAAATTCGCAGAGAAAATTCCTGTGTATTTCATGAAAACGCGTTCAAATATACCACATTCAATAAAACAGTGTTGATATTCCACAGCTACCAATAAATCATTCGATGCACAGGCTATATAGTCTCTTTAAAAAGGGCTCAACGCATCATTTCTGCCTCCACCAAATATTGTGCTACATATTATGTGATCTTTTTATTAATGTGCGCTCCCTCCTATATTCAAAAATATCTCTCTCTTTATTAGCCCATGAACAATGTCAAATCCGCTTCGGACAGCGAAATTTTTACAGTTCCACCTCCTTTTCTAGTATTGGCTCCGTGAAGTTGCGCATGTCATGAATGTGCTCGTCTGTAAGTGGCTGCTCTACGCCGGCGAAGGTTCGTACCCTGTGGTGGTGGTGAATTGATTGTAAGAGGCCGCCGATCTCAATCGAAGGTGTACAGAGATCATTAACGGTGATGCTGATTCCGTTGCTTGTGAATTTCTCTGGCTGTCAGACGCCACTGCAGCTCCCGCCGGGGGTGAAGTCGATACACTGTGCTCTGTGTCAAGTGGTCACCACGTTTTCACTACGCAAAGCAGCCACACCATTACGCAGAAGGTCTCTGGTTCATATCCAGCAGGGTATTGTGCAACATGTCAGGCCATCATTCAACATTTTAGGCCATCATTCAATGTTTCACTAGTGAGTTTGCAGCAGAGGCGGCGCATTATGGACAGAGACGAGTTTGCAGAGAATATGAAACGGTTTTGAATTCTGAGCGTATTCAACTAAACAGGGTGCAGGAATTATAAATAGAATATGTCAGGGCAGCGCAGGTGTGGTAGATAGAGCGCAGGTATGGTAGACAAAATTAATGGAGCGTTACAGGTAATGAAGACTAGGCCAGCACTATTCAAGGTAGCTTAGACCAGTTGCTCAGGGAATAACAACATGTCATTTTTTTTTAACTAAAGGATAAACTCTGAGGAAGAAAACTACACAGACCACACATCATGGCTCTGATACCATGTTAAACACACATGGGAAACATAAAATAGGAAAGATAAATCATGTGAGTTCATTTTTTATTAACAGGATATATACATTTATAGTACATTGTTGTGACCATTGGGATTCACATCCCAAGGTCTCTTGGACTCCTTTTGTCCATTCGGCTTCCACACTAACCCATTTAGGATTAGGTGTCCAACAATAATCCATCCCCACATATGAATACAACACCAAGATACATCATGGTGCCTACATCAAAGAATCGTCATAAAACAAAAGAGAGAAACTAATGTGTTTCCCATCACTAGTATAGTGTGCAATGGTGGTCACTAATGATGAGAGGCACTTAACCTCCTATGCAACAAAAGAAGAAATTCGTAGTTGTCCACCGCAAACTTGAAAATTTGTTGGACGCGCTACAATACCCCTAACATATCTCTGAGAGTAGATAAGTTGACGCTCTATTGCAACCCCATGGGGGACACCAGAGAACTTGGGAAAATCATCCCCTCTCTTGGATAGGCCAATGATAAAATATATGTCCTCAAAGGGCCTATGCCATGTCTTAGAACCAACATGGAAAGACTCTTGGTGGACATGCCACTGATAGATCAGTTGTGTCAATAAGCCAGAGTGTGCCCTCATGGATGTAGCCAATTCATAGTACTTAAGGCAGCCTACATTCCTCAAGAGTTCTTAAGTCTTTGTGCTAAAATGGCGAGGGTATTAATCCCTCTCCCTCTCTTGTGCCTCCCATGGTCAAACCACATTGTATTGGTTTGCCATTTACTCCTACTTTTGTTGTTGCTCCCGAAGTTGACATCTCTCCTACATGATTGACATATAAAATACATCATCCTCATACATAAAACATATTCTTTTTTATTAAATGAAAAATTTATTCATAGATATGGACACATAACTTTCAATTATAATGAAAAAAAAACCATCCCCGATGTGCCCAAAAAGTAGTAATGCACTAGCTTCGGTGCATTATCAAACTGAACAACATCGCCAACAATATGTACATACTTATAGGGCACCTCTTTTGGTTCTCATATATACATTTTCAACGCAGTGTATAGAGACAACCTTACGCATTGATGCATACGTATGACCTTTTCACACTGGTACAGAATATTCATGTTATCAAATGCACTAAGCTATATTCTTTTAATATTATGTATGTGGTGTGTATGGTAAATGTAAATGAACTGGGAGTAACCTAAAAATCTACACACTGACATACAATTTATAGCCTTTCCCAGTGCGTTGTAATTTATGAAACACACTGGCAAGACCATTGTATGTTAGGTTCACGTGCTGAATTGTGGTGAACCCTATAAATTTATAGGGTGCATCACTATCAATGTGAGTGGAACCTATCAAACACACAATGCAGGAAAAATAATTAAAAAACAATGGATTTTTGGACCTATTTTCCAATTATAATATGCGAATAAATTAAATTAGAAATTTAGAGAGAAACATAGATATTATTTTGACATTTGGTCGTCGGCGAGGCATAGTTGATACGTAAATGAGAAAAAAAAATCACCATTGTTTGAGAAAATTGGAAAGCCAGGCATGGAGAAAAGTATGAAAGGATGGTGAGAAAGCGAAGCACTGATGCCAGGGAACTTACATTAGGTAAAAATGGCAATGATTCTTCAGATCTCTACAACATTGCATGGTAAAATTTAAATTTACGACCAGTATTTTTTTATTTATTTAACCATTTTTTGGTGTGTTATTATAATAACACCATTGTGTACTATTTCCAATAGTACATCTTTTTTTAATTAAAAACCCTATAGTGGTTCTCTTGTTAAGACGCATCGAGGTGTTTTAATACACGAGTCGCATCACTGCTTCATGGGAATATAGCACGACATTTTTTTAAAATTTAAAACTCCCTAATGGTGCTCTTTCTAAGACACATCCAAGAGTTTTAATACATGAATAACACCAATGCTTCATGGGAATATATCACCACATTTTTTTTTAAATTAAAAGCCCTATAGTAGTGCTCTTGTTAAGACACACTAGAACACTTTAATACATGAACCACACCAGTGCTTTGTGGCAATATAGCACCAAATTTAAAAATAAGTAAAAACACCCTAGTGATGCTCTTTCTAAGACAAACCAAGGCTTTTTAATACATGAACAAAATCGGTGCTTAGCGGGAATATAGAACCTCATTCTTTTTTAAATTAAAAACCTTATAGAGGTTCTCTTTTTAAGTACGCACAAGGGCATTTTAATATAATAACAACTTTGGTGCTGTGAATACATATATTACCGATATGGTGAAACTAATTTTAGGACTGACATTTTTAAACTTAACCTTTGTTTGGTGTTATCGAGTCGTATAAGCATCAGTCAGTTATATATAGGTGGCACACCATTATTTTAAATAATTCTTTCATGATGCGCTATACTATGCATGCATCAAGGTGTTAGCGTACTAGTTTAGCACCAGTTCCTCATCAAAGTATAAAACTTGGTTGGTAAAATTGAATTTTACAATAGACATTTTTGTAAATTTAACCCTTTTTCAGTGCTATAGAGTAATATACACATCGATGCGCTACTTTATTTAGTCCACCTTTTTTTTATTTAAAAAAAAAACTCACTGTGCACCATGTTCTATTAAGTATTGATGCTTATATGTATAGTAAAGCACGAGTGCATTTGTATATTATAGACACACCATTAAAAGAACATCTTCTAAAACATATGCTTGCCCACCTCTGCTACAAATGATTTTTTGGGTTATTTTTATAGGGGCTTTCATAAAAACCTCCACCAGAGGGTAATTTCCTTATAGTGTTGGTCCATCATGACTAGACCTAGAACTTGGAACTACTATTATGTTCCAAAAGTTATTTTGCAGTTATATTCAAGGACCTTGAAGATAAACAAGGTTTTTCGACCTAAGACCTTGGTTCTGGGGTCATGCAGGTCTTTCAATTCAGCCATGGTTTCTGGAGTTCAACCCCCTTTTAATGAAGCCTTTGGCTACTCTGATATGGGTTGGGCTCCTAAACTTACCCCTCCAGTGTCTTTGGCCAGAGTTCTTCGAAGTTATTGGAAACACATTAGGTCATTCTATCAAAATTAAAAGTGAAATATTAGCAAATGGGTTCATCTCATTCATCCACATTTGTGTGGAATCAAATTTAAGTGAGGGACTCTTAGATAAAATCAATATTAAATGGGATGGAAAGGAGTATCTTCAACTATTGGACTATGAAAACACTGGTTTTAGATGCAAATTTTGTCAACAACCAGGGTATCTCCAGAATGCATGCCCTACATCAAAAGGTTTCCTAGTTTCCTGGAGATAAGAAATCCCAACTACGAATGGAGGGAGAAGAAGGAAACATCTAACGAAAATAACACATCAAGCCATAAGAAGGACTGCTCGTAGTAGCATAAGGAAATTACTGACATGTCCACTTCTCAAGTTCAAGTGCAATGCCCTCTGGATTCACCACATCCTTATGTTGAGGAGAATCCCTTAATGAAGGAGAATGAAGGAGTATCAACTTTATTTTTGTCTGCAATTAGTGAGCAGAAGAACTCCCATGAGTCTGACCATTCAGATAGTGAAAAATAGATCCCATGCGCTATTGAGCCGCCAGGAATGGAGCTTTCTCTTGAAAATGAGAATTTGACTTTATCTCCAGTTTTAACCGATAACTCTATAGGGTGGGTAGATGTTTGTAAGAGAAATGGGAAAAGAGAAAAACCCCTAAACAATTCTGGTGCATGACACCATAAATGTTAAAGAATATTTATAAAGTGTATTACTTCCTGATGTAACATGTTTTTCTCATATATATATATATATATATATATATATATATATATATATATATATATATATAATATATATCGATTATATTCATTATATGTTCAATATAAAATAAATTGTGCATTTATTTCTTTTTAAAATGTTAAAAACATTTTTTATATGTTTAATTTTTAGAACACAAAATTTATATTTTTTAAAAACAATGAGAAAACATATTATAACTCAGTTGTCAAACCAATAGTGGGGACAACCATCACCATGTACTATCCGCTAATGCATGTTGACTCGTCGTTATTATTCAAGGAAAACCACGTTAGGGGAATTACAAGTTAGTGTTCCATAAGGGGGAAGTCCTTCACTCCTGGAAGATGTCTCCAAATATTGAGTAATTAACATCTTTCTTTACATATGTACAAGGCTAGATCTTAGCCAAATGAAAACAATTTTAGGTCATACTCTAGACGTACAAAAGAGTGGCTATATAGTAGCTAGTACCTCTTAGTTCAAATATGGCTTAATTAAACTAAAAAACAATAAAGACAAAGATTTTATCACAAAAATAAAACAACCAATAAAATATTGTTGAATGACATTGCCAAAAATTAAGAAATCTGATTAACTAATATTGTTTAAATTAACATATCTACACTTTAATATGTGTGTGTGTGTGTGTGTGTGTGTGTGTGTGTGTGTGTTTCTATTTTTTATTAATATATATAATTTTTATAATTAGATTTATTAAAATTGTGGTTCTAATATAATAACATGTGTAATATGCAATGTCGCTGCTTAGTACCTACCTCTTATGCAAAAAGTAGTCGATAAATAAAGAGAATATAAATGCAACTAAGGATGATTAATGATATTTAGGTAAGGGAATGATAATAGAAATAAGAAAAGTAAAGAGACACGATCAAATGTGAAGGTAATGGCATAAATACATAAGAATACTATGGAAATCAATGGAGCTAGAAAAACTCAAAGATGAAATAAAATATATATAATAAATTCATCAATTATTAATTTAAGGGTGAAGACATTAAATACTCATGACTAAAGTTATTGCGATGTTTTTCTTTTTATAAGGTTTCTCTAACAATATATGTCAAATAACGACGATCTGTAAATAATCTGTTATTTAAGAAGGGTTTGGATGGAATGATTGTTTTGGCCAATGTAATCTTTTCAATAAGAGTAGAAAAATTCCATAATGGAACGGGTTTTTATTATATTTAAGACCTTTGAAAAGTTGCTTGAGTGTCTTATGAGACTTAAAAATAATATTGATAGTTTTTTTTAATACAAATCTTTGAATATA
>APFE031628580.1:181761-205496 GCA_000404065.3 Pinus taeda
ATATGAAACAAAATAAAATTACATCGAAGCTCTGGCCTCAGCAGTGTTGAACTTCATTTGTCAAAAATATAACAGTCTAAGCTCAACTTCCCCATCAATGGGGAAACCAATCTATGAAAGCAGAAAAAACCCACACAGGGGTTACCAGTCTTAACCAAAAATACCAAGCATTGCAAAAAACAACCAGGAGGAAAGTTTTAACAAAACAAGTCATAACAGAAATAATCCTATCAGCATAAGAAAACGCCAACTGGTAGAAGGGCGACACCTGGCTGCCAAGTGTCAATCCCACAAGTCGTCTAGGGTAGGCTCTTCCTCGATAAGACACGCGTACTTGTACCACTCCTCCTCCTCTGCTTACATGTTGCTCTGAATTCCACGAGCTGGTTGAGTGCCAGCAGAGCTGCCTTCTGCTGCATGCGGGCCGGACATGTCTCCTGCTCTGCCTCCAGGTGCCTGCATGTCTCCATCTCAGCCTCCAACCAACTCTTTTCCATGCAGGGTGGCAACATCCTCTACCAGTTGTTGCTTGCCTCGGTCACGGGCACTCCTGTTCCTTTCAGCGGCCCTCTGTCGCTCACCATTGTTCTCTGGTGAAGCTTCCTGCGGGTCGTTTTCCTCAGAGACGGTGATGGTGATTGTGGCGGTGATAACATGCATGTGAAGGGTGCTATGGAAACTAAATTGAGTCATGAGAGGAATGGGGTGAGGGGGAAGGGGAAAATTGGCCACATGAACATCTGTATCCCTCCTGCAGGCACCTTGGAGCTGAGCCCATCCTCTGCCACTACAGGTATTAGGATATCGGCCAGAGAAGGAGCTATGAGGATTTGAAATGTCAGGAGAAGAGGAGGGGAAGGCAGATTTAGGGCTGGGCGTAGCAGGAGGACGAATGCCTCCGCCATGACTGCCTCCTCTTTTATTATGCATTCGGTGGTGGATGCGAGCCATGGCAGAATTTGATGCAGAGCTACCAGTGGGGAAATTGGCGGAATGGCTATGCAGAGAGTGAGCGGAGGAATTCTGAGTTGGAATCAGATTGTAGTTCCTAGTGTGGGAGAAATGATACCCATTACCAATGTCTAGGCAGTTGAGCAGCCAATAGCAGCTTCCAATGATTGTGCAAGAATGAGGCTACGCTACCTGAGGAGGGAAAATGCTGTGGAGCAGAGGAGGAAGAATTGTGTTATGATCTGTGAATGCCATTTCCATGAGCCTGATGGACAAATCTCGACTGAAGCACCCAATTAATGTCACCTGTGAGGCACCGTGAATTCCTTTCAGTCTAGCTTGGGATGGGACGTGGGCAGCCATGTGGCTAGCCATCCCGCCACTAGTCCGTCTAATTGCCATTAATGTCATGATTATCACCCGCATCTGGGTTCAAATTATTTATATTTATTGTACATAGTAATTAATAATAGAGTACACAAAAGTTAATTCGTGTCATCATTACACAATAAGAGGGGAGACATTTCAACCAATCATATTTGAGATAAATATAAATAAATTTTAATTAAAAATAATAAATTTATATCATAATGTTAAACTTTGGATAGATTTTAAATTTTTTTAGTCAATTAAAACTGAATGCCTTAATGAAATAACTTCTGTTGAAATTGATATGAGAACCAAATACTACTAAATGACACACAATTAAAGCAATGGGAGTAATATTAATATTTTAATTGTTTCTTTTTAATAATAATTTTAATGTGTAAAGTAGTGAGTTGCGCTTTGTTTTTAATCATTAGATTTGGTGTGATGTGAAGGATGTGGAATAGTTATTGCACTAATAAATTATTTCATAAATATTAACAGTTGATATGTGTATTTTATGACACTTATAAATATTAAGATTTGATAGGTGTACTTTTAGGACACTTGTTTTGTTATGGAGAATTTATTTTATTTTTATTTTTATTTTAAATAAATTTTAATTCAGACCAATTTAATAAAAATCCCATAAAATTAGTCATTTTAGGAAATAGAAATTTAAATTTCAAAATTAATTTTTAATTTCCAAAAAAACTAATTTAATATTTAATTCTTAAAAACTTTAATAAACTTTATAGATTGATTAAAATTTTAGAGGTCAAAGTTTTTTTACCATAAATTGATTACAATATAAGGTATAATAAGTCATTTTAAATTGAAAATATGGAGAAAAACTACAATTCATGAAAATGGAAATAATAGAAAATGGGAAAAAACCAAAATGAAAAAGGAAATAAAACAAAATATTAGTTACTAATAGAAATGGAAGTTACTAAACAACCCATAATAAGACCTCAATCAATCACCTTGCACATAAATAAATTTAAATAATAATGAAAAATAACGGAAATTAAATTATCAATGCTAAACTTTGGACACACTGCATAAATATTTGGTCAAAGACAAATTAATGGACAATCAAAAACAAAATTGAATGCATAATACCATGTAGCAGGTATAATAATGTAACGAACCTATCCACAAATAAACAAAATTTCCTTTTGCCACCAAATATATACATATAAACAAGTAAAGCACTTCGTCCATAGGTAATGTATTACAACGATGTATATTAGAGTTTACCATGGTAATTATGGTTCCAATCATTTACACAATACACTTGTATCAATATATACATATGATGGGTTCACATTGGTGCTATCATTATGCAATGGAAACCTTAATAATTCAACCATCACGAGATAGTTGATTACACTCTCGCTCATTTAATAGATTAATTAATTATGCCAGTGTAGAGGCCTCTGGAAGTTGCGGCAGCTCCATCCACTTAGCATCCAAGACTTGGGATTAGTGTTCCATCCACGATTCACATCTATTCATTTGATCAGACGACTAAGAGTTAACCGTTCAGGGGTCAAAATATTAACTTGGCCCAACCCCTCTCGCTCCGACGTTATTTGATTTGTTTGGTTTTTGGTGTCAAAACCTTTGTTGAAATGGTTTAAGGCCTTAGGTTTGAATACCTGCAAACTCTAGTGTCCTTCAACAATTCCAAAGTGCAACTAAGCCGAACCCAGTCATCTTTCACTTTTAAGACTAAGTGGTAAGGGTCATTCACTTCCCTTTTCTATTAGAGTCTTGTTGTAGCCCCACTCTTATGACATAATGCATCGCTAGTGTTGTTGGTTGTTTATCCAGGGTTCCACAGTCCCACAACAAGGCTGAGCTTGGGTTCGGTGCAAGGGTTCTCTTTTTGATATTTCTCGTTCAATAAGGCTCATCCCTTCTTCTAATAGGTTATATGTTGCTTCTTGAATAGATCCCATCTGCTTTGGCTTGGGGCCACAGAGGTTGCTCAGAGGATTTTCTTTTATGTTTTCTAATGGTTTCTTGATACACCAGCGCATGGAGCAAAATTTCCAGATGAACCCTATTTATCGACAAGTAAGCTTTTGTTTTCATAGTTGTAGGATTTTGTTTTGCATTTATCATTAATCAATTTGTTGCTAACCTTGTATCTTCTTCTTGTTATAGGTGGTCCTTCCCCCCCTTGGCAACATACCTACAAGTATCAGACTTTCGCAAAGATCATTGAGGGTTTCTTTTTCCCATGAATTACAGGTGTGTAATTTGCATTAAACCCTTCAAGGGTTCTACACAGGGTGCCCGAATTTTTGGCTTTTATTTTGTTTCTTATGGGTTTGATATCTTTTTAGTAGAACCCTTGACACAGTCAAGTGGTGGTTCAATGTAATTATTACTCAGTTAAATTTTGAGTTTACTCGGTGCTATTAGTTTCAATTCATTACAGCTTCTACTAGAACTGCTTCCACATTAAATGGACCTATTTCGTTCAGATACAAGGAATTTGTTATGAACCGTATTATTTTCCTGCAATCCATACCATTTAATTTATGGTTGTGATCACTCTTTCCTTACTACATCATCTTTGTTGTTACTATGATTTATTAATGAATGTTGTTTCATTTCTTCTTGTGCTTCATAGGATGTTGTTGTTAGTCTTCAGTATTATTAATGGTGGAAGGACAAAAACTCTCATCAAGTAATATAAGATTTGTAGAGTGGCCATAATCTTATGCTAATTTATTCGAATGTATCTATAAGAATAATTATACATGCAAACAACATTAGTTAATATCAGATGTTGCTAAATTTCATTTCATGTTATCATGCCTGAGACAGTGTCAGAATCCTTGAGGGACTGTTCTGGGCTTGGCTTGTTGGTTGGCCTGGAACTAACCCTCTCAGGGTTCTTTACCTCATTTTCCTAATTTAAATTATGTCTCAGTCCCCAGGCTTACTTACTATTCCCAAGTGGATGAAATCAATGTTTTTTTATAGTCTTGTCCATGCCATCTCCCTAGATCTTACCCAGTTTCAACATTTAGATTGTTTTGGTTTTCCTGGTCTTTTATTAAAGAAAAGGGAAGTATATATATATATATATATATATATACTCTAACACAAACTTCCTTTATCAGATAAAATTAAATATACAGAGATAAAGACCATACTTTCACACTCGCAATAATACATAGAAATAGAACTTATTATAGAATAAGAAACTCTTGTTTCTAATTAACTTTTCCGTTCAACAAAATTCAAACCACAAGGAAGAGCAATATTTCACCCAACCATGAGGCTAGTCTTCACTGTGCTTTCCCCCAGAGCTAGCTATCCCCAGGAAGATTCGAACCAGTCTTTTACGACTTCTCTAAGCTATCTGGTCCTTACCAAACTTAGCCATAGATTTTGAGCCTCAGCTCCCAAAATGGACTCCATTGGCCATCCAACGCTTGAGTCATTTCCACTTATGTAACTATCCTCTCTGTTTTGCCTGGGGTTATTCATACCCTCTTGGCATTTCTTAAGGCCTTTTTTTTTTCAGAAGGGATCTGAGTACATACCTACTCATCACTATTTAACTGCATGGGGTATGCTTACTCTAGCATTTCTCTTTACAAAAAAAAACATAATCATGTTATAAAATAAAATCAACACATATTTCATTTACGAATTTTATCCTTTTCTTTTAACCATCCTTGGCTGAACAAAATTACTTAACTACAGTATTTCAAAATTACCAAGGGTCATCACTTCTTTCTCCTCTTGATTGGAACATCGCCCTCAGTGTTGATTCTCCTCAGAACAAGTATGGGTAAGCCTCTTGCATGACTTGTTCATCCTCCTAGGTAGCCTCCTCTAGGCTAAAGTGTAGCCATTGCACCTTAAACTGGGGGATAACTCGTCTCCGCAATATTGTTTCTTTTCAATCGAGAATACGTAAGGGTTAGACCATGAACTCCCCATCTGGTTAGACCTCCATTCAATATATTCACATCAGGTTGATAATGGTAAGGCTACCAAAAATCTAAAACAGAAACTTAAATTCATTCAATTACTCTACCTAAGCATCTTACCAATGAATTATATGGCTAAGATCATGTAGATATTTTTTTAATAAGGAGACATGAAATATGTTATGAAAATGAATATGTCTAGGTAAAGCTAGCTGATATGCTACTGGACTAATTCATGCAATGATTTGGAAAGTTCCGCAAAACTGTGGGGCCAATTTAGTACATCCATTCCATCTTAGAGTACTTCCAACCTAGAACTCCTGATCATATCTTTTTCAGTTGGCATAACTCTTTTTTCGATCTTAAGCGGCCTGTTAGCACCTAAATCTGCCTTAGGCTGAAAGAAGGCAAAATTCAAGGTAACCACAAACCACGCTCAGTCTGGTAGCTAGCCCTACCAGAACAGGAGAGGGCTCTCTCCGAGTCACGCTCAGTGAATAAGTAAATGAAATGGTCTGAGATGACTTACAGTGAAATATTGATCTTAGGCTAGTAAATAAATATGGATACAAAAAGCAATTTTTTATGAATGACTAAGTTTCTGGGATGGTATGGGACCAACGGACAGCAATGAGCAGAGAATTTAACAGAAAGGCACAGATTACTTCGTGAGGCAAGACATGCGGAAAGTATAGCAATTAAATTTGAAGTACTGCGGAACAGAAAGATTGTTTAGGAGGGTGAAAAGGGCATAAACACATGAATCCTTTTCAACAGAAGAAGAACACATACGTGAAACTTTCCCACAGGCGGAGCAATAAACATGAATTCTACCTTATCTAACTTAGAAAATTTCACTGAAATGAATATGAATGAACTATGAAACATAACGAAATACATATGAAACATAAAGAGAACACATTTTCTACACTCATGCCACAAGAATCTCATGAAATAGAGCCACTGCCTTTCATTAATCCTCTGTCAAAATATACAATGAAGAACTGAGTTTCTCTCCCAAAGTATCCCAGAAATTACAAGCCAACCCTTTGCAAATGGTTTGCATACAATAAATAGACTATGCCATGAGGAAATAGAATGACCAAGAGTTGGGGAGTTTTTCGAATCATTACAAAGTGGAAGTGGAAAGCCAACCATTAGTTACAGGTGTAGCGTTACAAAAATGACAAATGGCTTGGGTGACTGCTCGCCTTCCTTTGCCACTTGGATAGAAGCCAACCTTTAATGGAAATACTTTAAATTTTGCCTTAGGTTCCGAAAAAAGTGCAGTGTAGATGAGCAGTCCCACTTGGAGAAAGTCGCGAATCGAAATGTTGCGAAGCGGAAGTGATGTTGGCCTTTTTCTCTATATGCACCGTGCCCAAATCTATATGTGTCACGCCACTTTAGAGGTTGTTTTGAGGTACCTGCAGGAGTCCAAATTGTGCCCAAGTGTGCTTGTTGGAAATCCTGGCCTATATAATTTCCAGCCCAAGTGGAATTTTTGAATTTGCTACTCATTTTCCCCTCCAAAACTTCATTCTCCCAAGACTTCTTCCTGTGTGTCAAAATAGGGGCACAAAGGTCATTTTTTTAGTGTTTTTGACCTCCTGGAGACTCAAATCATGCCCAAATTTCTTGTCCATGCACCAGTAGTTGTGATTTTACATAATGAATCCAAAAATGAAACCATTTGTGATTTGTAGCTCCCAATCCTAAGCGTCGCGCCAGTGGCGTGGCGCACAGGGAGAAAAAACCTATGTTGTGACCAAAAATTTTCCATGTGACCAAAATTGCCCCAAATCTCTTGAAATTCGGGCTGGAGATCCTCTATGAGGTGCTATTCTAGGCCATAGAGGCTTCAGCCAAGATTTGAAGCTGATCTTTCTCTTTTTGCCTCTTTTGCCTCTTTGTCGCTTTGCTCAATTTTTCCTTCAAACTCCTTATCCAAGCCTTTGAACTCATGTTTCATGCCCTGTAATGATAAACCATCCGCCTTAGTATGGTTTTGTCCCCGTCGGCCTTCTCTAGCAGTCTCTCAAGGTGGATGTTGATGCGCTCGAGCCAAGACTCACAGTCATTGTTAATCTCTTGCTCTAATGGAGTGAGCTCAATCCTCCTATGCTGGGCAGCTTGGTGATTCTCATGGATGTTTTGCAGCTCCTTGATCTCATGCTGGTCCTCAAGTTATTTGTTCCTCTGCTCCAAATACTTGATAATCCATTTGGCCCTCGCCAAATTGAGTGACAAGTCTTGGATCTCCGTTTTCTGCTCCTGGATGGTCCTCCTAAGTTTGGCACTCTCCACATCTGCATCATCATCATGAATGAGGATGAAGTCGGCCTCTTGTTCACCAGATGGCCCCTCGTCATGCATGGGCCTCTTGCCCTTGTCGTGTACCTGTGTTGCCGATGTCGGAAGCGAGGCCCCTTCCACCCCGGCTGGAGATAACACTCGCTTTGCTTCTGCAAACAAATTCCTATTGCCTCTCTGATATGTGATGAATACTGGCATAGTAGTGGTCTCATGGTGCTCATACTAATGAGAAGGACCACCTATCTTGTGCTCAACCTCTGATAATACCTGTGAAGTGCTGAAGAGGTCATGGGAGATGAAGTCATCCCAAGTAATGCCCTGCAATCCCAACTGATGACCCACCAAAATCCGGATAAGAGCAAAGTGATAAACACTGTTAAGTTGCTGCTGAGGGGTATTGTGCTGCATGAAGGTGTTCATCCTCTCTATGTTCCTGCAAATGAAATATGGGATGTTCATCATCCGTACCCTGGTAAAGTGCATGAGCAACCTGATGTGATAGGCATATAGATGAGAGAACCTCCCCTCATAGCTGAAATACTTCATGATCAATTTCATGAGTGGAGCATATTCATATTTCAAGTATCTGAATGGAAAGACTCTTTGGAGTTGCCTCAAGAATCTGGCCTTAATGTAAGGCTCATAATGCTGCCGATCAACCTTTTGTTTCTTGTGCCACTATTCTCCAACATTTGGTATGTCGGTTGCTAATGAGATAGTTTCAGGTGTCAGTGTGAAAGTGACCCCAACCAAGATAGAGTGACCTCCATGTAAGTGAAGCACAAAAAGACGGGCCAACTCATGATGAACTCGAACATTAGCCACCCTTTGGAAAAACTCAAAACATGATAGATGCTAGAAGCATGACATAGCAAGAGGGCAGGCCTGCAATTCAGTGAGGGTGGTTGGCTCATCCCTAACATGTTTGCCACTTTTGTGATGTCTCGGTGGAGCTTGTTCTTCCGAGGATGAATCACTCTGGGTTTCCATATCATACTCCGATGAATGCTCTGATGCCATGACTATTGTATGTGTACTGTGCTTGGACTACCCTTTGATGATGGTATAAAACTAGGTGTTGTTGTGATATCTGCCACCAAGGGGGACAGTACAAAAAGGGAGTGTTAGGAGAGGAATAATATGATGGGAATAGGGGTTATGGGGAAAATCTTGTTTAGGGATATGTAGGAGGGTTTGGGGATGTTATAAGGTAGGGTTTTGGGATTTATATTGACCAATGAGTGGAGGGATAGGGAATAGGGGTTTGGTAATATTTTAGAGTAGGGAAAATAGAAAAAATGGGATAGGGGGGATAGGGAAAAATGGAAAGAAGGGGAAAAATGAGAGGTGAAAACGGAGCCTTGGCACCAACACAACAAGTTTGCAACCCTAGAAACAATGTTTTTGACGATTTCAAGAGGTAGGGTTTATTAGTTTTTATTGCAAGTATAAATGGCCATGAACCACCATCACATCCACAAAATTTGATGTGCAAGCCATGATATAGACCCTACCTAGGAATTGGAAAGAATTCCAAACGATTTGTGGCAAATTTGGAACGATTCCGGGCCTTTGTGGGTGTGTGCCACACTCTGTATGTGCATTGCACCCGTGTTGAATTAACACTGTGGGGTAGCGCTATGTGCACCGCGCTCTCTATGTGTGTCGCGCCCCTCTGTGTGTGCGCTGTGCTCTGGAAAATGCCTCCAATCTCACTCCAAACATGCACTGGCTTCTCACAATGACTTTTCAATGCTTCTCTATAACCTTGAGTTGCACAATGACTTTGTTTGCTTGTGAAAATCCTTTATAAAGACATTGGGAGTCATGGGTTAAATGTTTGCTTCTTCAAAAGCCCACTTTGCTAATGTTTCATTTTGGCTTTTTTCACTGAGTTCATGCAACACTGAATTTCACTTTTCCCTTTGCATTTTTAGCTAGAATGATGAAATTTTCGGCACTTTTTGCAGGGGTTGCATGACAGGGAATTTAGCCACAAAAATCATGACTGCACCTGAAGAAATCAACTAGAGACATTTTTTTAAAAACTATCACAAATGTCACACTGTTTGACTTTTCTTCAAAACAAGGTTTTGAAGAACAGTCATAATCTGTCAACATGACGATGAAAACCTTTGAATCATAACTTTATAAGGGCCTCCCTCTGGCCTGCATGGCTTTATTGGACATGGTTGAAGACCAAATTGACTAATCCCTAGACCTAATGATTGAAAATGACTCTTGTCCATTAAAGGATCGAACATTGATTGTCATGGATTTTAGTGAACATTGATGAAAATACCTAAGCCAGTAGGTGCCAGACATGAGGGGAACTGACTAACAAGACCTTTTCCATCAGATTATGGCATGCCCCTAGCAAAATGCAGCTAAGTTTATGGAGCGGGACTCCTAAAAATGAAATGAAGAAAGAGTTTTGATCTCTGACGGAGGGCTGACAAGACCGACTCTAACACGACCTTCAAATTCGACTGTACTCTCTTCACTGTAGTTTCCATATCTTTTAGCATGTCTAGTCCCAACATAAATTTGTCCTCCAGGCTATTCCAGTTAACTAGAATTCGACACTTTCTTCCAAACACTACCTCAAACAAATTTATTTTCAACGATGCATGGTAATCATTATTGTACGCAAACTCCACTAAATGTATGTATTCCTCCCACTTTGTGGGTTGTTGCATTACATACATTCTAAGCATATCCTCTAGCACTTGATTTACACACTCAGTCTATCCATCTATTTACGAATGGTAAGAAGTATTAAACTGTACCTGAGTGCCTAGGCCAGTGAATAATTCCTTCCAAAATGCGAAGGTGAACTTTACATCCCGGTCTGAGATAACCACTTTAGGAATCCCATGCAACCTGAAAATTTCTCTCATAAAAATGTCAGTTATCTGCACCACTTTGTAAGTTGACTAGACTGGAATAAAATGAGAAGCCTTGCTCAGTTTATCCACCACTACCATTATGGATTCATTATGTATTTTTAATTTTGGAAGTCCAGTGATAAAATCTAGGTATACCATTTCCCATTTCCACTCAGGAATGGGTAAAGGATGAAGCAATCCGGATGGATGTTGGTACTCAGCTTTCACCTGCTGACATTCTAAGCATTGTGCTAGGTTTCAGGTTGTTTTAGATTTCATACTTGGCCAAAATAATCTATTCTTATTGTTGTAATTAGTTTTTGATAATCCGGGTGTGTAGTGTATGGTTTTCTATGATATTCATCAAGAATAAATCTTTTTTACAGTTTTTGGATTTGATATATAAATGTGGTTTTTATACAACAACATGCCTTCATTGTTGACACCATATCCCAGCTTTCTTTCAAAGTTGTTTTCCTACTTTGCTTTCTTCCATAAAAACTGATATTCAGGGTCCTTAAGGGTAGCCTCTTTGATTTGTCTTGTGAAATCAAATTTAATTCTACTAGAAGGAATTTCATAGATGCAATTTAATTTTTGACTTAAGGGATTAGAAATCTAGTTTTATTTACCTTTTGAATGCTTAATTTCAAAATAAAATTTGCTTAGGAATGCGATCCAACTTTCCTATCAAGCATTCAAGTTTGGTTGATGGAAACATTTTCTAAGACCGTTATGATCTATCATAAGGATAAACTTTTTCCCCAATAGATAGTGTCACCACATTTTCAGTGCATGAATTATTGCGGTGAGTTCTAGATCATAAGTTGAATAACATTATTCATCATCCTTCAATTTTCGTGACTCATATGCCACAACATGACCTTCTTGCATGAGAAAAACTCCAATTCCTGTTTGGAAAGCATCTGTACACACCAGGAATTCCTTGCTAGGATTCGGAGGACTAATGTAGTAGTTAACAAATGTCTTAACTGGTCGAAACTTTGTTGGAACTCCTCAGTCCAATTAAAAGCTTTTCATTTCCTCTACAATGAGGTCAAGGGGTGGGCCACCTTCAAAAACCATTTTATAAACCAGCGATAGTATCCAGCCAATCCCAAAAAGGATCGTATGTATGTGACATTTTTGGGGGTGGGCCATTCCATGAAGGATTTCATTTTCTCTGGGTCCACCGCTATGCCTTCTTGAGTGATAATGTGTCCTAGGTATTGTATCTCTTCTTTGAAAAAGTCACATTTGCTGAATTTTGCATACAGTTGGTGTTCCTTTGGAACCTGTAACAAAATCCACAGATGTTGATGATGCTCTTCTAGATTTTTTGAATAAATCAATATATCATCAATGAATATTAATACAAATTTATCCAAGTATGGATGGAATATTCCATTCATCAGACTCATGAATGTTGCAGGGGAATTAGTCAGTCCAAAAGGTACGACCACAAATTCATAGTGCCCATTACGGATGCTAAAAGTAGTCTTGCATATATCTTCTTCTTTTATTTGAATTTGATGATACCCCGATCTCAAATAAATCTTTGAAAATATCTTAGCACCTTTGACCTGATCATATAGGTCGTCAATTCTCGGTAATGGATATTTTTTTTAATGGTTAATTTATTTAATTGATGGTAATCGATGCACAATCTCATTGTGCCATCTTTTTTCCTTACAAATAACACTGGTTCTCCCCTCAGGTGATACACTAGGACGATCTAATTCTTATCGAATAGTTCTTGGAGCTATATTTTCAATTCTATAAGTTCAAGCACACCCATCCTATAAGGAGCCTTCAAAAATGGGGCTGCTCCGGGCATTAATTCTATGGTGAAATCAATATCTCTTTTAGGTGGCAACCCTGGTATTTCCTCAAGAAACACAACCATGAACTCTTGCATTATCAGTAGATTCTTCAACTCAGGGGTTACTTTATCAGTTTTAGCATAACCCACTTGTACTTCATAGATACAAAAACCTTTTCTCAAAAACTTCCCTAGATGGGAAGCAGTGATTGGTCTTAATTGTACTAGCCTCTTAATGCCCTGCAGTTCTCTTCTAATACCTTCATCATCCAAAAATTTGACATTCTTTTCCTTACAATTTACTATAGACCAATAATCTTCCAGCCAATCCATTCCTATTAAAATTTCATACGAACCTAAAGGTAAGATATTTAAATTCACCTTAATGATTTTATTTTCTATTTCAGCGGAACAATCTTTCACCTTAGCTCCCACCTGCCGCTTGGCTCCTGTGGCGAGTTGAACTAACCCAGGACTTTTAAATTTCTTAGTTTGTAACTAACATAGATATACTACTCTAGAACTTATGTAACTTAGCATGGTGCCAGGATCTATCAAAATCAAAAAAACATGTTTAAACATTTTACCTTCCATTTCAATCATGTTGGGTTGATAATCTGCTTGCCGGTATTCTAATGTTGCATTAATCTTAGGTATTTCCCTTGCTATATCGCCCATTATTGCTGCCTCTTGCAGGTTCACTATTGGCTCTAGCCTCCCACGATGTGGTTTTTTTAATATAATGAGGTGCTCCACAACCCCGACATCATAATGGTGGCCTTTGTCCTAGCTCGCCTTCAACTTTGCTGGATGGATTCGCTGGCTTGTTTTCATTTGTGAATCGATTTTTTTGTTGATCTCTTTCTGTGGGTTTCCCCTATTGTCCTTTGAAATTATTTTGGTCGTTACCCCTTTGATTACTTCTATTATTCAGTGAGGCCCTCTACCCCTTCTTCTTTGTCCAACTCTTATTAATATCCTTTTTCTGCATCTACTAGTAATAGATTTTGGCCTTCCACACAACATCATCCATAGTTTTTGGGTACTCAAATTCTAGTCATTCATTCATGTGTGCCAACAAACTACTTACAAACTACTGCACTTTAGCTTTTTCTTGTTGTAAATATGTACATATCACAACAAGGCGGTAAATTTAGCCACATACTCATCCATGGTCAACTATCTAGTCGCAATTCATGAAATTCCTTAGCTCTATCTTCATAAAATTGTTATCGCAAGTATTTTTTCCGGAAATATTTTTGAAATGCATCCTAGGTAATTGATTGCTCATTAACAGCATGCACAACCTTTATTTACTCCCACCAAAGGGTAGCCTTTCCCCATAATTGATAAACAACTAATGAGGCCTTTAAATTCTTGACGTAATCATAAATCTGAAAATAATTTGTTAAGTTTATTAACCAGGACTTAACAACATCCTCAGTCTTTCCATCATAGCTTGGGGGCTGAATTTTTTTAAATTCTCCTTGTAATTCAAACTTTCATCTTTTCTTTTTCTGTTTATGCTATTCACTGATAGAGGTCATTTCGGTCTTGCTAGTGTCTTCTGACCACCTCCAAACTCGTAATTTTGGCTCCCTTCTGGCATAGAGTCTTGCTTTCTCTGATGAGACTCACCCCGACTACTATTATCAGAACTTGGTTTTTAATTTTGATGACTTTTCTTATCCATTAGCCTTTTGATAATTTGTTCATGTTCCCGTACAAGTCATTCATTTTTTGTTCGGAGAGTTTCCATTTCTTCTTGAAGTTGTTTGATTGTCTCCATCATTGTAGCGAATCTATTATGTGTTTCACTTTCCAACTGAATCCACAACTCAGAATTAGTTCCTTCTACCAGTATTGTGTCATGTTTTATACTAGGTCTCGCTAAATGTGTAGGGGTGAGTCCACTTCTCATACTTATTATATTTTATCTTCCTCCTCTGAACACACACAGAAATAGATTTTGGTGACATCCAATTAGATCCTTAGTGTGGAACCTTTTCTCTAACACCACCTGTAACGAACCTATCCACAATGAAAAAAAATCATTTTTACCACCAAATATATACATATAAACAAGTAAATCACTTTGTGCGAAGGTAATGTATTAAAAAGGTGTATATTAGATTTTACCATGGTAATTATGGTAATTATGGTTCTGATCGTTTATGCAATACACTTGTATAATTATATACATATTACTGGTTCACATTGGTGTTATCATTATGTAATGAAAACCTTAATAATTTAACCATTGTCGTAGAGTTGATTACACTCTCGCTCATTTAATATATTAATTAATTATGCTAGCATAGAGGCCTCTAGAAGTTGTGGCAGCTACATTAACTTGGCATCCAAGACTTGGGATTGGTGTTCCATCCATGGTTCACTTATGGTCATCTAATCAGACAGCTAAGAGTTAACTGGAGAGGGGTCAAAAAACTAACTTGGCCCAACCCCTGTCCCTCCAGTGTCATTTTCTTTGTTTGGTTTTTGGTGTCGAAACCTTCGATGAAATGGTTTAAGGCATTAGAGTTTTAATCCATGCAAACCTTCATGTCCTTCAGTGATTTTGGAGTGAAACCAAGCCAAACCTAATCGTCTTTCACTTCCAAGACTAAGTGGTAAGGATCATTCACTTCCTTTTTCTATTACAGTCTTGTTGTAGCCCCACTCTTATGGCTTAAACATTGCTAGTGTTGTTGGTTGTTTATCTAGGGTTCCACAATCCCGCAACAAGGCTAGGCTTGGGTTTAGTTCAAGGGTTCTCTTGCTGCTATCGCTCGTCTGACAAGGCTTGTCCCTTCTTCTGATAGATAATTTGTTGCTTCTTGAAATGCTCCTATCTACTTTGCCTTGGGGCTACTGAGGTCACTAAGATGGTATTATTTTATGTTTTCTAATGGTTTTTTGATACCCCAACGCACAAAGAAAAAATTCCAAATTAACCATATTTATCTACAAGTAAGATTTCATTTGCGTAGCTTTAGGATTTTCTTTTGCGTTATCATTAATCGATTTCTTTCTAACCTTGTATCTGTTGCTTGTTACAAGTAGATCCTTCCCCCCCCTTGGGCACATACCTACAAGTTTTAAGACTTCTGCAAAGATTAATGAGGGTTTCTTTTTCCCATGAATTACAAGTGTGCAATTTGTGTTCGAACCTTCAAGGGTTCTGCATAGGGTGCCCGACTTTTGGGATTTTCTTTTGTTTCTTATGGGTCTACTAGCTTTTTAGTTGAACCCTCAACACAATTGAGTGGTGGTTCAATGTAATTATTACTCAGTTAAATTTTGAGATTACTCGGTGCTCTTAGTTTCAATTCATTATAGCTTCTACTAAAACTGCTTCCATGGTAAATGGACCTCTTTCATTCAGATACAAGGAATTTGTTCTGAACCATGTTATTTCCTACAGTCCATACTATTTAATTTATGGTTGTGATCGCTCTTTCCTTACTGCATCATCTTTTTTATTACTGTGATTTATTAATGAATGTCATTTCATTTCTTCATGTGCTTCATAGGATATCTTGTTGTTAGTCTTCAATATTATTAATTGTGGAAGGAATGAAACTCTCAGCAAGTAATATAGGATTTGTAGAGTGGTCATAATCTTGTGCCAATTTATTTCAATGCCTTTATAAGCATAACTCTACATGCAAACAACATTAGTTAATATTAGTTGTTGCAAGGTGGGTGCAAAGACTCAACACAAGCCCATAGGGTGAGCCCGAGTGCTTGCAAATATCAAGAAAAAACTTAAGGGAGGCTCTGAAATTGGATGCAAGCCAAAATTTTGGAGGGTGTTGTAGCCACTACACACTTGGTGACACACTTGTAGAACTCTAGTTTCTCTGTTTTGGTTCATTAACAACACATGGCCTTGGTCTTTCATGAGTATTGATTGGATATGTGGATTACTTCAACTTCCACACTTACCCCATGGACAGATGTGGTTCACCTTTTTCCAACTCAATCAAACACAACAAAAGTTTCAGCGTGATCACATTGTTTCGAAATTGGGAAGGGTAGTTTGGCTCGCGACTTGAAAATTTTTAGAGTATAAGTTTTCATCTCTAGTGTTTCTTTGCTTCCAGCAAGCTTCAACAGTACCCTGACGAGTCACACAGGAACACATGGATTGCTCCACTGCCAACGACCCTGGTCAATACCCTGGTGGAGTTTCATGCTTCACCACTCTGTGCAGGAATCCTTTCTCTTCTTTCGCCTTTGTATTTTTTTCAAGAGGATTGTGCATGGGAACTTATTTATTTTTGGGGTGGAAGAGGGATCTCGACTTATTGAGAGCATAATAGCTTATTCCTTCAGAGAAGCATGTAAGACCTCTAACATAGGTTTTCTCCTTTATATTTTCCCCTTATCCGTTTCTACTAGTTGGATGAGCTTGAACACTAATGAGCCTTGATATTACAACAAGAATGTTGCAACTCCCAAGGCTACCAACTTCAATTATCAACTCGGGGTTCGTAAAAACTTAAGAGGTGTCAGCACTATATGTGTGGCATATAATGTGTCCTTCCTTAGTTGTCATGATGTAATGGAGTGCATGTGCTGAAGTCAAATCCTAAACTAATTGCAGAAAATGAAATGTTCGAAATGGAACCTTAACCTATTGCAGGAAAGAAAGTACAAGGAAAGAGACAGAAATTCAATGCTAAACCACACCATTTCACAATTAACTGCCAGGAAACTATGCTTTGCAATAATGATAAATTATCATGAACCAAATGCTGCTATCTAAGCATGGATATAAGAAGCATCGAACATCACTAATGTGCAAGTAAAGGGACTAAAATAAATATGATTTTGTCTTTTTTTCTTTTCACGCAAAATCAAGTATGCAAACTAATTTCTTTTGGTGATGTGGCAGGTGAATTAAGGATTTTGGAGGTTGGATGGAAGGGTTACAAGATGGTTGGATGGTGTGGGAGACCCTTGGGAGGTGTTTGGTGACTTCGTAGAGGTTTTCCATCAATTCAGCCTCAAAACAGGCCATTTTAGGAAAACCTACAGGATGTAATAGAAACCTACAGGATGATCCTGAAGTAATTACAATGAACCTACAGGAGACAAAGAGAAAAATGTGAGGTGTTGGAGGTGATGAAGGGCTTAGGGAAGGTGGTATATGGGTGTAATGGAGTGAAAAAGTACCTAGGATCACTTAGAACTCAAAACCAAAGTTGGGAGATGGATGGATTTTCTCAAGAAGCTTAGAGATGTTTCCTTGTGAAATGATGAAATTGGTGAGGGTTTAATGACCAATCAAATCAAATCCACATTGGATGGGACAAATTTTGTTATTAACTAGGATGTCTTAGGTCCCTATTACAAGTGGAATCACTCAAAAAAGACCTCTGTTAACCCATGCAAAAAAATAAAAAACATTACTAGTCGAAACATCTAGAAATTTGAGGATTAGTGAGCTAATAAATCTAAAAAATGTCTAACCAAATCAAGTGAAAATGCAATGGGGTGATTTTTGTTATGAACTACAATTTTTTGTGATCTAATGCAAGTGGAATCAATTCGATTGAAGCTCGTTAGCATGCTCTAAAAAATAACAGAAATTTATTATTATTTTCTAAAAAGGAGGTCCAGCAATCTAGATTTGGGAATAAGAAGACTAATCCAAGAAACTCAATGATTATTATGAACTTCCAAAGCATTTCCAAGGATGAAATAATGCTTGTGATCCTGAAAAAGAACTTAAATCAACCATAAAGGGCTCAAAAGTTCCTTAGATGGCCAAGCCCAAGGAAACTCAGAGACCTATGGAGGAGAACAAGATTTAGAAGCTGAACATGACACCAATCTTCATTATTTTCATCAATAGAATTGCATCCCTACAAAAAAATACAATGGAGCTACAAAAATACAAGCTCTCTTCCACAATAATACTAATTAAAATTTCCCCCTAGAGGAAAATTCGACTTGGTACTTATAAAAAATGATTAGAAATCATTCCCCATGAATGGAGGAATATTTCCCCACCAAAATCCCTTGATTAGTGGATCTAATCTACAATACTAGGAATTTGCATTAAATGGAAAGAAACACACTCCTAGATTTTCTCAATCATTCCCTAGAGGCAAAATTGACTTGGTACTTATACAAAATGATTAAGAATCATTCCCCGTGAATGGAAAAAGCTTTCCCCACTAAAATTCCTTGATTAGTGGATCTGCTCCCTTGATTAGTGGAACACATTCCAAGATTTTCTCAATCATTAGAGTTCCACAATTTGTGCCATATTTCCATAATATCTTATCGACTTGTTATTTATTATTAATCCTCTAGTAGTAGGGAACAAGTCCCTAAATTATCTCCTCCTCCAACTCTTCATAATCTGCTCAATATTCTCATAATATTTCACAAAAAATAAATAATATGAGGCACAAATGTTCAATTATTCATAAACCTTCCTCATGAATATATTAAAGTTAAAAACAAATTATCTAATGCAAAAAGAAAGGTTTAATGTGCTGAAGGATGTTCATAGGCTTTAATTTATGTTTTAAATTAGAGGCATGGGCTTTAATTGATGTCTAATTAGAGGCCCATCATACCCCCTGCTGAAAGTGTTGCTCAACCTCTGAGCAACTTAGTGACCTCATTGTGCCTCATCCATAGCCATGGTGGCCTCTCTCTTGTGCATTAAGAATCTTGGCTGTAAGCTCTACAAGGATAAGCCCAAAAACATATTTGTTCAAAGAAAAATCATTGTTTGTTGAGAACATTAGCTTTCTTTCTTGCCCTCATTCAAGATTATTTCTTGAATATTTTTTTGTTTGGCAAGGTCTTCCATACCCTTATCAACCATCTGCTACCTTGTTCCATCATTTAGACACCTCTAAAACCTTCAAAATGACTTTAGATGAGAAATAGAACACCCTGTAGTAATTCTTGAATTCCATGCCTTTCTTCCATTTTTATAACATCTTTTAGGCCTTGGACAAAATCTAGAAAGAGATTAGAGACCTCTTAGAAACACTCTTTTTATCACTGCAGTTTGAGTTCTATTTTCATGGTGAATGCCCCACTTCCTTTTGTTTCCTTCTTTTGAAACTGATTTTGTTTTTAAGGGTGAATGCATGGGTGATGATGGTGGACAAGGTATGGTGACAGAATGATGAAGGGGGTGCATTTTATTGGCATAGAAAGTCATTTATTTTCCTTAGGATTGGCTCCTATAAGATTTATGGGTCACTGTAATTCCTACAAGATCATGTTGTAGAAAACATTGTCTCTTTGTAAATTGAAGTGAAGGAGTGGAAAAATGACAGAAATGGTGGAGGAATGAATGGTAATGAGTGGTAAAATAAAAATGTGTGTGGCAGGGGTCTCTTTATGATCCTCCTTTGCTCTTTGATTGTCCTTCTTGCTGACCTGCAAATGGAAATTTCATGAAAATGGAGAGGATGCTCTCTTTGTTTTTTGTTTTTTTTTTTTTTCAAGAATGAAATGGGATGGATGAATGATGAATATATAATGAATATGAAGCGGATGGAGGGCTTGGAGTGTTGTGGTGACCTTGGCCTTTGCAAAAATTTCTTCTAAATTTAACTGTTGTCCTCATTCCTTGAAATCATCACCCTTCATAATTTAACTTTTCAACATTGCATGAGTGAAGTAGTGAGCTACAATCAACTAGTTAAAGGTAGTTGAGACTGCTCACCAATCCTTAACTTATAAAACCTCATCTCTCATGCATTGACAAAAAAATTCTAAATATAATATGCTCAAGAGAAGAGGTCAAGAATATTGCATACCTATACCTACCTAATGGTTGTTAGAGAGACATGCATGTTGCTGCTGAGTTGATGTTGATGTGCAGGTGTTGGATGATGATGGTGATGATGTTGATGCTACTGCTAAGCTCCGGAGGAGCTTCTTTGACCTCTGAATCTCCTTTAAAACTTCTCACTACCAATCTTGTAAGTGTTTCTTTGTATCCTATAAGTTTACAAGACAACGACTTGTTTTGTCCACATCTCCCAAACGGTACACTGGATTGAGCTGAAACTTTTTGAGCATGTTGTCATCATCATTATGCACCTCCCCATAGAAAAATTTTGGTCAATGGATGCATAGATCTCGAAAAAAAAAACTAAAAATGGCTGAAGGTGATGGAGGCTGATTTCTTACAAACCGTGTGCTAGAATTTGCTGAAATTACTTGCGCATGTTACCATCATCCATATGCATCTCCCCATGAAACAACTTTTTAAATGGATGCACGGATATTGATAAAATATAAAAATGGGTGAACGTGATGGAGGCTGATCTCTTGGAATCTGTGCACTGGAATTTGCTAAAATTACTTGAGCATGTTACCATCATCCATATGCATCTCCCCCTGAAACAACTTGGAAAATGGACGAACAGTTTTCAAGTTATTGCAAAACCAAATTTCCCCTCTATGTATTTTTGTATCCTGTATTAAAATAGAGCATCTTGTAGTTTTTTAGGACAACAAGGAAAATGAGTGGGCCTGAGAATGATGGGTGGATGGTGAAAATAGATGAGGGTGATGGATTGGCATGGCCATGGCCTCGTTGGATCATTTGAGCGAAGTAGGAGAAAGTCAAATTTTGACTTCTTTTGACTTGGCTTGACCAATTTTTCTTTTGGTGCCAACTTGTTCTTGTTGCTTGTAGATTTTGGAGAGTACATGCATGCATGGATCAAATATTCTTTTATTTTTTTTCTTTTTTTTCTTCTAGGCCTACTAGCCGCCTCAATGAGGTTTTCAATTAGTAGGTCTGCCTAGGTGCCTCAAAGGAGGTTTTCACCTAGGATCTTCTTTTTTCTCTCTTTTTCTTCTTTTTTCAACCCATTAACAGCCTCATGGAGGGTTTCAATCAATGAGCCAATATAAGGCACCTCCAAGGAGGTTTTCACCTTAGATTTATATTTTTTCTCTTATTTTTCATTTTTTTTCTTTTACCCTACCCTACTTGAAAAACAAAATCACTTTCAAGTATAAGAATACTTCCAATGGAGCCATGTGCACATCAATATGACAAAGAAAATGATGTGGGGGCTTGAAATATATGCTTTGACATGTATCTGGATTTCAGAGACCAAATGATTTGACTTTGAAAGGATCAAGCATAGTTGAGGAAGAGAGTGATGCTGCATCTTAGTGATTGTCTGGAACCATATTTCAATATAGTTGTGATGCCTCTGGTCCACTTGTTGATTTAGATCATCTTGTATGTCTTCTTCTACCATGGACTTCAAGTCTTCCTCTTTTTACTGATTGATCTCTTGAATACATGGAGGATTTGTTGGTAACCATGAGGGAGCTTTCTCACTCTCCGATTTTGTTGTCTGCTCTTCATCAAATGCAACCCATGGTTCTTTGATCTTCTCTTTTGAATCTTCTTCTTCTGGATGTGGTCCTTCAATGATATTAATATAATCCCTTTTTAGCAATACTCTTTGTGAGCTATGGTGAATACCATTGAACTCGAGAGGATTTGTGTGGAAGTGTTGTACCTCAACATTGTAAGTGGGCTAAACTACTTCAATGTGTGGGTTTGGAAATGGTGGTACAAGTAGTTGAGTGGGAGTGTATATTTGAGATGGATGTGGATGGGGTCGTGGTTGTGGTGGAGGTGAATGGTAAAGATAACATGGATTTTGTATGGAGGATATTGAGGAATACTAAGGATATTGTGCATGGATCCCATAAGTTCCTTTCCAACCTTGTTTCCAAGATTGGTTTTTGGGTTGAGATGGCTAATGTTGCCAAGGAAAGGGTGTGTTCCAATTACTTTGAGAGGGATGTTCATAAGCTTGAAATTGTGAATTAGGCTCTTTCATCATGTTAGGTTGAATAGGCTTCCATGGTCCTCTTGGAGCTACATAACATCGTTGCATTGGCAATTGACTTGCTCCATTGTCCTCTTGGTGAACTTCCTTCAACCTTGGTAATGAGGAGAAACATTTAACATCTTGTGATTCTGCATGGACAACACAAACATCTTCTTTTTGCTCATTTTGTATTCTTAACATTTCTATTTGTTTGGTTAGATTGCTAAGAATTTCTATTTTAAAGTTATCAAGCAAATTTCCAAGTGTAGCTTGACTTACCGATCTTGATGTTGATTTACTTACTCTCGTTTTTCCTCTTGATATGTGTTTGCATTTTCACAAATTTCCTCAAATGATAATTGATATACATCACCTCTACTTATGAGATTAAGGAGATCAATCCACTCATCCCTAATTGTTCTATCTAAGAGGGTTTTTAGTGTGTTGGATCCTAAATGATGTAGTTTTTCCCTCTTAAGATTATACATGAGTCTCTCTATTAGATCTTCAAGACTCTCATCTTATCTTTGATTCATTCTAAAGATTTCTTCTTTAAGATCATGATATTTGTATTTTTCTATTGTTGGGTTGTGTTATATTCTTTCCACATAGTTAACAGGGGGTTTGAGGGGTACCTGTAACCCCACTTTATGGGGTCCGGGGCAGCGCCCCATAAAATTTTGGTTTTGGACCCTATGTTAGGTTGGGCAGACCCACCTATGGTTTTGTGCATGATTTTCGCACATGTTTTTTGGATGTGATGTTTTTCGGTCCATGGTATTGGACTCAATGGTTTTTGATCCATGGTATTGGATGCTTCAACATGCATAAATATGTATTGTAACATTGAAAGGAACATAATGAAAAATCAAGCTGGTAGTCTCGGTTTTGGTATCTAATGGGAAAATCTCTGTGTATATGTGTTTTATGTGTTATTCTCTTACATTGTTTATTTTTCTGTGCTTTAGAATTTGTATGTAGGTAATTTCTGTACGGGGTTAAAACCTACATTTGGTATTGGAGCAGTTTTGGCTTCAAGGGGACACCTTTCTTGTTGAGGGGTTTCGCTTGGGCCTGTGGTAGACCTTGTTCAATGGGAGATCTACGAGATCGATTCTGGTGGTGAAAAAAGATGGTGAGTAGTGCAAAGATAGAGATCAAGAAATTTAATGGTCAGAGTTTTGAGTTGTGGAAACTCAAGATGGAGGATTTATTGGTGGATAAAGACCAGTGGATCGCGGTAGATCTAGGTACTAAACCAATGGGAGTGTCCGATGAAGAATGGAAGAAGTTGGATCAGAAGGAAAATAGCACAATACAATTGTGTGTCTCATATTCAATATTGTTGAATGTATTAGGGGAAGCTGTTGTGAAGGCTTTGTGGGACAAGTTAGGGACTTTGTACCAATATAAGTCTCTGGTGAATAAATTGTTCCTGCAGAAAAAGATGTATAACCTGAGGATGAAAGATGGAGACTCGGCGACAGAGCATTTGAATGCATTTAATACTGTGGTAAGTCAGTTAGCATCTGTTGATATTAAAATTTCAGATGAAGATAAGTGCATCAGTTTGTTGTGTTCT
>APFE031628580.1:205799-221112 GCA_000404065.3 Pinus taeda
GTGTACTGTGTATCATTTATAGATGACTTCTCAAGGAATACATGGATATATTTCCTTAAGAAGAAATCTGAAGTCTTTGACAGGTTTAAAGAATTCAAGGCTTTGGTGGAAAACCAGACATAAAAGAAGATAAAGGTGTTGAGGACAGATAATGGTGGAGAGTTTTGCATTAAGGAATTTGAAGAATTCTGTAAGAAGTGTGGTATAGCATGGCAGAAGACTACTCCATATACACCTCAGCAAAATGGAGTTGCAGAACGAATGAATAAGACGTTGATGGAAAGGGAAAGAAGCATGCTCAGTGGTGTCGGGTTAGGACATGAATTCTAGGCAAAGGCAGTGGATACTACAGGTTACCAGGTCAACAGGTCACCTTCATCAGCGTTGGAGGATAAGACTCCACAAGAGGTATGGACTAGTAAAAAACCCTCTCTTTCACATCTAAGGGTATTTGGATGTGATGCATATGTACATGTTCCAAAGTAGAAACGAACCAAGTTGGATAGTAAATCTGAAAAGTGCATCTTTATTGGGTATAAGGATGGTTTGAAGGGTTATAAGCTTTGGAACCCAGTAACAAGGAAGGTTTTGTACAGTCGAGATGTGGTGTTCAGAGAGGTGAAAGATGTTATTAAACATGAAGTCCAAGAAAAGGAACCTAAGAAGATAGAGTTTGAGCTAAAGGAGGAAGAATCAAACTCTACAGTAGAGGAGGAATCAAAAGCTGAAGAGCCACAAACTCCGGGTATAGGAAGATCAATTCGAGAAAGAAGGCAGCTAGAAAGGTATAGTACATCTGCTTTCTATTCAAATTTTGCTTTATCTATTACTGATGATGATCCCAATTTATGAAGGGAGTAGTGGATTCAGAGGATGGAAAACTCTGGAAAGAGGCCATGGTTGATGAAATGGCATCTTTGCACAAAAATGAGGCTTGGGATCTGGTGGAGTTGCCGGCTGGAAGGAAACCCATTGGTAGCAAATGGGTGTTCAAAAAGAAGACAAATGTAGAAGGAAAAGTGGAGAAATACAAAGCTCGGTTGGTAGAAAAAGGTTATTACCAGGTGTCGGGAATTGATTTTGGTGATATTTTTTCTCCTGTTGCCAAGGTAACTTCTATTAGATTACGTTTATCTATTGCTACTGCTTTTGATTTTGAGGTAGAACAGATGGATGTGAAGACAACATTTCTTCACGGGGATCTGGAAGAGGAAATCTACATGAAACAACCTGAAGGCTTTGCGATGAAGGGTAAGAAAGATCTGGTATGCAAGTTAAAGAAGTCTTTGTATGGGTTAAAACAGTCACCAAGGATGTGGTATCAGAAATTTGATACATTTATACGGGGACTTGGCTTCACCGGAAGAAAAGCAGATCACTGTGTGTATTTTAAATTAATTGGTGATTGTGTTATTTATATGGTCTTGTATGTGGATGATATGTTGTTGGTTGGAAATGACAGAGAAATTATCTAGGATTTGAAGAACCAATTGTCCTCCAATTCGACATGAAAGATCTTGGTGCTGCAAACTATATTTTGGTCATGGAAATTAAAAGAGATCGGGCAAAGAAGAAGCTCTGGTTAAACCATAGGAAGTATCTCGAGACAATACTGCAGAGGTTTAATATGTATGATAGTAAACCGGTGAAGGTTCCTATTCCTATAGGTGTAAAGTTATATGTTGAAGAGTGTCCCAAGACACAACAAGAGGAAGAGTATATGTCCCGTGTTCCATATGCAAGTGCAGTCGGTAGCCTGATGTATGCAATGGTCTGTACTAGACTAGACATTGCACATGATGTGGGAGTATTGAGCAAGTTTATGTCAAAACCAGGAAAGGAACATTGGACATCAGTGAAGCGGGTTTTCAAGTATTTGCGTGGCACTAGTGATTATGGTTTTTTCTACCAAGGAAGACCAGGATTGATCAAAGTGTTGGATATTCATGGCTTTGTGGATGCAGACTAGGCTGGAGATCTGGATCAGAGAAGATCTACAAGTGGATATGTGTTTAACCTATTTGGAGGTGCAGTCAGTTGGCTGAGTAAGAAATAATATGTAGTGGCACTATCAACTACAGAGGAAAAATACATGGTAGCCACTCATGCAAGCAAGGAAGCAGTTTGGTTAGAAAGATTGTGTTCAAGTATGGGGTTAGTACAGGAAGCTATAAGGATAGACTGTGACAACCAAAGTACAATATTCTTGGCAAAGAACCCTACATATCATTCAAAGACAAAGCACATTGATGTTTAGTATCACTTTGTGAGGGATATGATAGAAGACAAAAAGGTGTTGCTAGTAAAGGTGGACACTTTGAAGAATACTGCAGATGCATTGACAAAATCTATGAGGTTTGAGAATTTCTCTTGGTGTAGAGAAACATTGGGCATTTCAGGTCTGGAAAAATGACTAAGCTCTCCTGTGGCCCCTGTGGAAAGAAAACAACAAGTGGGAGAATGTTGGGTTGTGTTATATTCCTTCCACATAGTTAACAGGGGGTTTGAGGGGTACCTGTAACCCCACTTTATGGGGCCGGGGCAGCGCCCCGGAAAATTTTGGTTTTGGACCCTATGTTAGGTTGGGCGGACCCACATATGGTTTTCGACATGATTTTCGCACATGTTTTTTGGACGCGATGGTTTTCGGTCCATGGTATTGGATCGATGGTTTTTTGGTCCATTGTATTGGACGTGATGGTTTTTCGGTCCATGGTATTGGATGCTTCGGCATGTATAAATATGTATTGTAACATTGAAAGGAACATAATGAAAAATCAAGCTGGTAGTCTCAGTTTTGAGATCCAGTGGGAAATCTCTGTGTATATGTGTTTTATGTCTTATGCTCTCGCATTTTTATTTTTCCTGTTATTTAGAATTCGTATGTAGGTAATTTCTGTACGGGGTTGAAACCTACAACGTTCATCAAGTGGACGAACTGGAGATTGATGAGACATTCCTTGTGCAAAAAGACTAGTTAGGGATGGCACTTGACTAGTAGCTATGTGTGAACTAGGGAATGAAATCTGGTCTATGAGTTGGACCACTCTGCCTTCATGCAGAAAACACATCACTCAAAAGAGCAAGGAAACAATAACTCCCATGCTATAAATGTAGTCATGCCCAAAGAGTATATTGTAATATAAAGGTCCTTCGACTACCATCACGTATAGATGAATAGTTTTCCTTCTCAAGGTTATAGGAAAATTTGGAAGGATCTCTAACGGTCGGCTGGTTCCTTCATTGAAGCCTGTCAGATTTCAAATCTTAGGAAGAAGCGATGGCAAACCAAGTGGTTTCCAAGCAGTTGAGGAAACAATACTCACAGAAGCCCCTTCATCTATGATAGTACCAACCTTAATCATTCTGTAAGTTTGTACTATGATTCGGAATGGTCCGTTAGATGGTGGGTAGGGTCTACCTAGTAGATTCCAATTGAAGGAAATGACTAGATTACTTGGAGGAGGGACCGAATAAATGGTTGGGTAAATCTCTAACAAACTTCCTTGCTACGGTAAAGGAATGGGTAGATTGCCCCCATGTTCATTGGATTCTGTGTTAACAAAAATAATTTGAATAGTGTCATCCTCATTCTCTTTGGTGACTGTATCATCTGAAGGTGGACCTTCTGAAGACAAGATTGGGTCGACTACTGTCTCAACCTGTTGAATTTGGTTAGGTGTGGACTCAGAGGGTTTATGTTCAATGATAGGTGCTTTAGCCGACAACAAAGGTGTGTTAGTTTGATTTTCAACTAGCAATGGACTCGGCAAGAGTTTCTTGTATCCAGGAGGAAGTCGCTGCAGTGAAGCAGGACGATTGTCCAAGACTCTTTTAGCTTCGTCCAAGAAGGGACAATGGTGGAGGGCATGATCTCCTTCACATTGTCTACAAGGAAATTTAGATCTTCCTTTCTGTCCATTGACTTCGTTTTCACTAGTTGACGATGTACTCTCAATATGATTGTCAGAGGTTGACAACATTTGATTGTGCAAGCAGGGAGACCACTCCCTTAAAATCTGTGGGATGCAAGGACAATCTCGATGATAGTGATCCCCTTTGCAAATGACACATGAAGATTTAGGTTTGGATTGTGCACTGTGTGGAATTTCGCTAAATGATACATGGTTTCCCCCTTTCACTGCTGGCTTCTTCTTCTTCTTCTCCTTCTCTTTCTTCTTCTTCTCAGTTACTTGGTTCTTAGTTTCACTAGCTTCACCAAGCAAAGAGGAAGAAGGAGAGGGAGAAACAAATGAAGTAGGAGGTTGGGGGGTAACTCTAGTATCATTTGGTTGATGATTTGATTGCTCAAGAATCATGGTGTTTTGAACGATAGAGGTCAAGAAAAGCCATACTAGCAAGCCAATTGTCAGTCCTAAAAGGGACAACATGGCCATATGAGGTGCACCAACATCTTCCCAAGAGGAGAAGGGACTAGGATTCCCCCCAAGGGGAAATCCTTTATTGGTGGACTCCATTTTCTCAACCTAAGACCAACGAGGGAACAGTGGTGTTATTCCGATAAATAAATTTTATGACACTTTGACACAACTTGCTTTTTAAATTTTTAAGAGTCGAGAAAAAGCTAAAGATGACTCTAGTCACCTTCAATTTTTAATGAGCCTAAAGTGACAAGTGCTCAAATGGACCTTTCCTTTTAAGGAGTTTGAAAAAGAATGAAAGTGACTACTCTAGAAATGTAGACAGAGGGATTACCAAACCAATCGCAAAATTGCAGAATATTTTTTACAGTACGGCAGTCAATCTTCTCGAATGTTATGTTCAGTGCATTGTGATCGATAGGGCGGCAGACACGACCTCCTAAGGGTAAAGGATATATCCTATTGTGGTCTCCCAATATATACTCGACAGTACATGGGAGCACAAGTCCTTACTGGCACTTTTCGTCTCAAAGAGGACGAATCACCCAACCTATGATGAAAGCGATAGCTACCAGGCTTTACGACACCGGAATACATCTCTAGCCTAGACTTCTAAATGTTGTGCGTTAGGTTCCAAAGCGTTTTTATGTTCATTGAAGTTTATTTTACAGTTGATCTTTCTTAAGAAGTTCGCCTTTAAGGTTCACTGCGTGATGTAGATATAAAACTCCTAAATATGCAATCCAAGATGATAAATAGTCGTTTACTTTCATTTTGCAATGAAAATCATAGCTACTAAGGAAAGAGAAGTAAAATCCTTTCAACATAGAGCAGAGACCACACACTAAGATGCACTATCCTAAATCAATTTCCACAAGTAGTCTAAATGAAAATGCACATGCATCTATTTGTTTTCTTCTTTCTTAATGTGTGAATGACAAAAAGAATGCTAAGTACATATCTGAATTATTTTTCTTTCAAAGCGACAGTACTAACAATTTTCTTTTCAAAAACGAAAGAAGGACTAAGATGACACTTTGCGATTTTGAATTTAAAATTGCTTTCGACACCTGAATAACTATTAATTCAAATCAAATACAATGGAAAAAGTGTAATCGACTATCAAAAAGAGGAAGAATCTTTTCTTTGACTGAAAATGACACTTGCGACACTTTCAAATCAAAATAAGACAATTCAATTAAGCTACTTTTTGCAAAAGAGAACTATAAATGACGAAAAATACATAAAAACATTCACAATTCTTTATTAATGGAGGTTGAATAATGCAAATGAAGGGAGTTTTCAACAGTGATAAGCTAATCACAAACAACAAAGCTACTGAATAAAGCTGAAGACAATGAAGAAAAAACCAAAATCTAGAGGTAGAAACAGTCTCATTTGATCATCGCACCTGTAACATAGGGAAATAGGGATGCATCTCACCTATAGCACACAAGAGGTGCGATGCATCCAGACTACCAATGAGAGACAGTGCGATGGTCCAAGAATGAGACTGAGCTTGATTTTTGCTCACAATTTGCAGCTAAGTTTAGGGGTTTAGGCTGAGCTAATGATAGGTAGTAAACACAAAGTATAGGGGCTGATCTAATGGGGTTACTTGAGCTACCACCAGGGCACTTAGGATGTTTGCAAGTCAGTTGTTCAGTTCATAAACAAACTTGGAGATTGACTGAAGCAACTTTGATCTACTTTGCACTTGCATATCAAGTGCAGTTCGAAGGCTAGTTGGCTTAACTTCAGGCTCCGTTTGTAGTTTATAAAGCAAACAAATAGAAACAAGAAAACAATCTATTCTCTCCCTAGTGGGTCCCCATTTTGTTATCGGGAAAACTAGTGTCCATTCAGCGCTGCTAGTCCCACTAAGACAGGTAGATATCTTAGAAACAAACAAACTAAAGTTACTTGTGTTTTCCTTTATGAGAGATAGATGAGAGAGAAGTAGAGAGTACCAACCTCAGTCTTTCACTTGGCTCCTTGCTTGTTTCCTCCCTCCTTTGACAGAGCTTCACCACTCCTTCTTTGCTTGTCCCGCTTCAAAGAACACCTGTAGAGTCAAAGCAGCATGATACCATCAAAGCATAGAGATCTATAACCATAAACAATATAGGATCAGATTTATATTAACCATACAAATGCATATATCAATACAAGATTTAGAGATATACAAGAATATGGAGGAAAACTCTAATAGCTTTATTGATAGAAGTAGTAGAAGAGAGGATTACAACCCATTAGTCTTACCCAGCACCATCCTCCCAGCATGAAAGCCCTCTTCACCTCATGAAAAGCTAGATCACCCAACACTATGATGTTTCATAGAGAAACCAATAGCACTTCTTTACAAAATACAAAATTCCAGCCCCTAAATCTCTAGGATGAGGGATCCATATATAGATATTTGCAGGTGGGTGAGTCAGCTTCTGGGATTTTGATTTTTGTCATCTCTCTTATAGGTTCCACTTGGAGATCTCATGATCTCTTACTCATCTCTGGGCGAATTCAGGGAGGTAAGTGTCAAATGGGCAGTTTCTAGAAGAATCTCTAGGTTTGCACCTAGCTAACTGCCTTTGCCATTTGTCTGCTCTTGCTCATCGCACCATATAGAAGGGCTTTTCAGTAGGCATCACACTTTTTGCATGTGGCAGGTGAGATGCATCACACCCTTAGCATTGAGCAGTCTGTATGGTCCAATTTTGATCAGTTCTAAGTAGTTTTTCATGGAGAACTTCTGGGAGATGATGTAATCAGCTGACCTTGTTCCTTTAGGATATGAAACAACACTTTTAGGGGCTTAGAAGCCCTTGGTTTATGGACAGATGAGATTGGGGTTGCAGTTCCCAAATATGTCTATAACATGATCTCTCATATGTCATAGGATAAATTTCTAGATACATGCAAGAGAAACATGAGCTACACTGGAAATCTGCAAAACACATCCTTTGATATCTCCAGGAGAAAATCACCTATGTGATTCATTATGCAACAAATTCTTCTTTGGATCTCATTGGGTTTGCAGATTCAGATTGGGTTGGAGAAAACCTTGATCGCAAGTCCACCTTCAGTTATGTACTTAGTTTGGGATCTGACTCAATTTGTTGGTAAAGCAAGAAGCAGATTTTCGTTGCTTTATCATCAATAGAGGTTGAGTATAGAGGAGTAGTCAATGCCACTATTCAGGCCATTTGGCTACAAAATTTCCTTTCTCAACTTAGTATCAATGTCCATCGTCCAACTATCATATGGTGTGAAATCATGGTACACTAAAGTTTTGTAGAGATTTGGTGTAGCGACAATGGAGAAAACATATCGAGATCCACATGCACTTCATTAGAGAACTGATTAATGATGGGATCATCGATCTATAATATTATTCTAGCCTTGAACAAACTATTGACATCTTCACTAGTACATTCACTAAGTAGAAGTTTCAATTTTTGCGAGATCCTCTCAAGGTGAAGGACACAGCTTCCTATTAGTTGTCTTTTCTCTATTTTTTTGCATTATATTTTGAAGGGGGGGGGGGGGGGGTTTCTTCCCACTAGTTTCCCTCTTTCATTTTTTTCATGCATTATACATAGGTAACTAAAATGGTCTTGTTGTCAGTACTCCTTCATTTTGCATCACACTCACCTAAGGTATGCTTAAGGGGGGGAGGGGTGGTGTTGGTGTACATGCACCCAGTTAGCCTTAATTAGCTTCAATTCATTTCTAGTTCTTGTATGTGATGTGCACTTAATTAGCGTTAGTTAAATCTAGTGCTTACATGTGGTGTGCACTTGGCTTTAGATAGTTAACTCGAGTGCTTACATGTGGTGTGCACTTGGCTTTAGCTAGTTAACGCTAGTTCTTTCATATGGTGCACATGCACATTAATAGAACATAAAGAGCACTTAGATTTAGTTAGGTTTAATTAGCCTTAGTTATTGCATGTACAACTAATATTAACTTATTTTCTTTATGTAATGATTCACAAATCAATATAGGGTAGTCAAATTCATTCTAAATTCCAATTTTCTTTTTCAATTCTTGCGAGTTTGTGTAATTATTCTTCTGCAAGATCCATATTTGTGCTCTAATAATTTCACCCTGAAGTTGTGATGCTATCCTAGAGTGCTTGAGCAGTTCGTAGCAAAACTTTAAAGTATCACACTCGTGGAACTGTAGTATAATGACAAGCTTTCCTGGAATTTGGTAAATTATGAATTGCAAATAAGCAGTTCACAAGAGAGTGTGGGTTGATCATGATATTTGATAAGATTAACATTAAGTACCCATTGGACGTGAAACCCTCACAAAATTAGGTTTAGCATTCAATGGTTGGCATCTAAATCTATGAAGGGTTATCACTTTTATGCACATTGTTCAAACACTCACATCTCAATTTCTGGTTGTATCTATAAACCCCTTTAAGAGCTTTAACAAGAGAAGTGGGCTATGATATATGCTTTGGATGAGCTTTCTTGACACCATATTTGTTTAAGAGGCTAGAAAGATTTTTTTTTTTGTTAATGGAAAAGGTGTGAGAATTTCATTATTCTGGAATTAAAAAAAAAAGCGTAGTGAAAGTTGGGTAGTCTAGTAGTGACGTTGAGAAGTTGTTGGTTTGAGTTAAGAGCAAGGAAAAGTTGATGTCATTGACGCCTTTGAGTGATAGTGGCCTTCAATGTAGTTGCTCGAAAGTAAGTTTTTAATTTAATATGAATTTTTTTATATGTTTTCATTTAAATATATAGCAATGGATGATAATGAAATTTGCGAGGCATGCAAAATTTCAAGGGTTTGAGAATAAGGTGTAGACCTCTATATGAATAAGCACAAAATACTGCAAACCTTTGGAGAAGGGAGAGCAAGTTGCATGGAAGCAAGTTATGTGTGTGGTGAAATGTGTGGTGAAATGAGATGATGGTGGTTTAAGGCTATGACAACAACAACAAAAAATAGTAATGGAGTATGGTAAGGCATGCGTACCTAGGTAAATAATCACTCGCAAATTTTGGGTTTACTAGACCTAGGTGATATAGGGGAGCATGTACCTAGGTAAATAATCACTCGCAAAGTTTGGGTTTAGACCTAGGTGATATAGGGCAGCATGTGGAAGCATATTGAGCTAGAACAACATGTGAGATTTTCAAATACCCTTAAGTTGATTCGGTAGGGCATGGAGGTGAGTGTTGGATGGCTCACTTGGTGGGTTTGGCTAAAATTTGGCCAATGAAAACCCAAAGGAAAGTTTAAAGAGGGGATTATTAGGTAAATTTAATCCATAGTGGAGTTAAAATTGTGTGAATAGTTATGGTTAACAATTGTGGTTTTGCGCACATGGGATTGACGACTCATGGTATTGATCTCATTGTATTACATGTAATTGAAGTCGTAAAAAGGCTTGACTCTTCTCCATTTTATTGAGCGAGAGTTGAACAGTGAAAGCTTAGGTTGTTGGTAGACTTGACTGTTTTTTAGCCAAGGACAATAATAAATTTATTGTAGGTTTTCTAAGGTAAATCATGGTGTATATGGTTTGTGTATTTTCTTCTATTATTGCATTTATTTCTCTTGTGATATTATGAATCCTAACATTGCAATCCTTGTTGAGTCAAAAAGGTAGTATTTATCCCTCTTAGGTAGAGAGAGAATGTGACATCAAGTTGTGGAATTAGCCAATAGGTAGATATGAGGTTGGTAGGTGTACTCATATCTAAGCTTGATGTGTAATTGTTGGGTCATGCATGTAGTATTTATCCCTCTTAGGTCGAGAGAGGATATGACATCAAGTTGTGGAATTAACCACAGGGTAGGTATGAGGGTGGCAGTCGTACTCATATCTAAACTTGATGTATAATCAAAGAAGTTCAAATCTGAGATGGTGTCAAAATATAAGGGACCAAGTTAGGAAGGGTTTAACATGATTGGTGAACCATGAAGGTGAAAAGGACCCTTAGAGAACTAAGAATATCGAGGATAGTACCCATCTACCTCGATAAATGGCTTTTTTTTATACTGACATGAATAATCAATTATATGCAGATATACCACAAAGGGAAGAAAAATGCCATTGTGAAGGAAGCCCAAACAGATGATAATAACAATTCAAGGCAATGCCTTTGGTGTTCTATGTATTAGAAAACGAATTTGTAGACATATTTACAAAACCCTTAGCTCCATCTTCTTCACCCCTCACGTGCACTGCCTCAGCTTGCTCAGATTCAAAGAGGCAGCACTGCCTGGGCTCATTGAAAACCTGAAAAGGACAAATGAACTTAAACTTTTGTATATATATGGTTGTTCTACCTAATTGCTGAACATGTCTCTGATAATTTGGTAGCGGTTGTAGCTGTGTTGTACTCTGACCGTCACAGCCATCTGTAACTTATGCTCACTACTTACGCTGAGCTAGTAATGGAAAAGAAAGTCTTCGGTGTTCATTCCATAACCAGTATAATGGAGTATTTATAACCCCCCTTGTCTTTTTTTCCCTAAACAACTTCTAGCAAACAATACTAATCGCCATCACATAATCGAATAGCTCAACAGATAATCGGATCTTCCAAGTGGACAGGTAATTATTATGCGTTTTTTAATTGTAACATCAAGCAATCTGAACATGCCAATGATATTTTAATATCTTTTCAGTTAGTTATTTCCTGTAGTTTGTGTTGACGAGGAAACAACCACGTGGGCCGCAACAATCTTCCATACAAACCTACAGCAAACCCATTAAACGCTGAATCATTTCTCTTGTGCAGATCTAGGGCAACTTATATTATATTCAGTGATTTGGTTAGTCTTTATGGCTAAGTTTTGCTTTGCCAATCATTTTGAGGATGCATTTAAAAAAAAAAGGAGAATTGTCAATGAAAACTAGAACAGAAACACGACAGCAATCGGGCGTAGCATCAAATTTATTATACCGGGCACATGGTGCCACAATCTCGGTGCCATGACTTCTGTAATAATCCATTATGTTTCACAGATTCACTGTATCATATACTCTAAATTAGCGGCAGCTAAAACTATAGCAATAAGTGCGGCGCAAACTCACTTCACTCTATTTGAGATGTATTCTCTTTCCAAGAACCATTTTAAAATGATAAATTTGAAAGGTTGAATTTATTAGAATGGTAGATATTGAAAATATTTTGGAATTCAAAAAACAGCGACAAAGACATCAACTGATTTTGAAAATATTTTAAATTTTATTGGAAATTATTATGAATACCATAAAATACACTCTGATATAAAACTCTAATTAAGTAAGTAATCGAGATCGGTAGAGTTTTTTCTCCTTCAACCTTCATTGCACTCTATCGTCATGATTACACTGCTGTCAATGCCTATTCACCATTTGAAGAGATCCATCCTCTTCTCACACAACCAGTTTCTGCAGTTAGTTGATCTCAATACCTCATAAAATTTCTAATTCAACATAGAAAATCTGCATAGATTTTCACACAATATATTCTTCGTACAACAGCAAATTTCACATACAAAGGGGCAACCTATTCACGAGGTCAAATATCTCCAGACTGATCTAATAATATTGCTCATCACCACGGTCAGCGTTCGTTACACACGGGTCTTCTCAGCTTTTTAGTGTCATGTCATATTTTCTTTTCCCCCTTAATATAAACACAGATTTATTTAAGAATACAACATATTCATTTATTTAATGAAGAATTTAGTTACAAAGAGGTTATCTTTGAAGAAAATAGCACAGATCTTCATGCTTTGAAACCAGATACACAATCTGGAAAAGGCTTTGACACCAACAGTGTAATTCTCTTGGTTGTATTTACGATTTAGTAACGAATATACTCAAATAAAAGGTTTACACCTTACAAATTTCGAATAAATTTTTTTATTTAATCTCTTTTATTTATATATATATATAAAAAGTTAATATAGAGTTGTAAAGTTATGGAAATCCTAAAGCCTTTAGCTCTCTTACTAAGTTGACATTGTTGTATGTTTCATAAACAGTAGATATCTTTTTTTTTAATATGGTTTTTCTTTCCTCTAAAGTGATGTTTGTTGGAAGTAATGCTTCCATGTAATGTGTGAGTTGTTACGTGAGTCCTGATGTGTCAATCTAGTCCGAGTTGTCAATCTAGAAGTAGTCAGTTTCCTATGTGTGAGTTGTAATAGCTATCTATATGTGTCGTTGTTAGTGATCTAAATACTATAAATATGTAACGATTGAGATCAATAAAATACGAGTGTGATTTTTGTTGTGCTTACAATCTTTGTGGCTTTCTTTCAGATTTTTAATATGGTATCAGAGCGCGTTTTGGCTTCACTCCCTCAAGGGAGGGCAAGGAAAATGTAAGAAAACCTTGAATTTTATCTCTGTAAATAAATAGGGTAGGAGATTGTGTTTGTTGGAACTGGGAAGACTCACTTCTATTGAAGTGAGCTTAAACATTTTATCGAACACGTGACAATTTATACCCCAGATAGTGGTAGATTCTACAGTAATCTGCCATTATTTTTCAACAACTCTTGTAGACTTTGCTGCTTGTTGACGACTAGCCATCATGGCAACAAGCGTTGGGCGGTGTGATTATTCTAACAAACCTCCCCTTAATCACGACAAACTAAATTTTAAATTGCCTGCTGATCTCAGTCTTAGATAGACCTTACAGTAGTACATAAAAAAAAACTTGATAAGAGGGCTATCATTTTTGTTGTTGATTTCATGCAGCACAACTTTCTTCAATCGACATGGTGTTGCAAACATTCCTATCTACCAACACTCCACTCGATATTCTCTATGATCTACGTCGCACAGGCGTCACAGTCTTGACACTCCTATCTATGAACACTACACTAGACACTCTCTGTGCCACACAGGCGTCACAGTCGACACACCCTTCTTTAGCATACACTCGGTTGTAGACACTCCTATCTGTCACCACTCCATTGGATCTATGCCACACAAGCATCACAGTTAACACAATCTTCATCAGCGGACACTCGGTTGCAGATACTCTCATTTGCCAAAACTCCACTAGATCCACGCCACATGGGCATCACAATATTCATCAGTGGACACTCCGTTGTAAACACTCTTATCTGCCACCACACAAGTGTCACAATCTTCATTAGTAGACACTTAGTTACAGATACTCTTCTCTGCCAACACTCAACTAGATCACTCTCTATGCCACAGGCATCACAGGCATCACAATCCTCTTCAACGGACAATCCACTAGGAACAACACTCTCAAGTAGCCTCAATGGAACAAGGCATACTCCACTTGCCCTTCACAACCACCGAGCCCTCCTTGGGCTCTTCACACCATAGAGCTCACAACTATGTACACCATCGAGCTTACAACCTTGGCTCTGAGCTCACACACTCATACACTTCTAGGTTCACCCTTATGCCCTCTTCTGCACAAGGCTGGACCACACACAACTCCATGGGCTCTCGAAATGACTCTCACCACACAAGGTGGCCTCTCAATAGTGCTCTTCTTCAACGCTCCTTGACTTCCATGCTCCTTCATGCAAATATGTCACTCCAGATCTTAACAATGGCTTGGAGCTACACTACTCAATGACACAAATTCCATGTGTTGGGGATTTTTCTGGTAAAATCCCAAAAACAATAAAAACTTGCACCCAGAGACAATGCTCTGTTTCCCTTTTTCTCCAGGATCTTAGCATAGGGAAGCTTTTAAAATTATTTCTGAGAACAGAGTATTACACACCCATAAAATGTTTGTATTCATTAAAATAAAATTTCTAATACAAAATTCATCCTCTTTCACTTAGAGGGATTCACCAAAAACTTTAAAAGGAATTACTCTGTCTCTTTTTGAGATTTTACACTGCTGTGTGTAAAAATATCTTTTACATTACTGCTGTAAAAACAGACTTCAACTACAAAAATTACATTCACTGTTGCTGCATGCTCTTCTCTTTACTTTGCACTGTTGTGCATATTTCTCACACCATTACATTCTCAGAACAACCCCATATTACAATCACTTCACACTGCTGTGTGTATTCTTCTTGCATTCGCTGCAGCAAGTTTTTCTTTTGCACACACTAAACTATACATACGCACTACTGTGCCTCTCTTTTCAATTGCATTGTCAACAAACAAACATTACATATATATATGACAACGAAAAACTTACATCCGATTTTCACTTGCCATGCTGCCGTAAAAGAAAACAATAAAAATTAAATGATTTTTACTGGCCTTTACGTGTGTCCATACTCCCGCTGAAATAACAATGATAAAATTAAAAGTTTCACCAAAACTTACCAACCCACAGTAATTGCATTTATTGTTTTACTGAGCTAAACGACGGTAAAGAAACTTTTACTTCACGTCAAATTTATTTTGCAGGCCTGTACTTCAACCATTAATTAATTTGACTTTGGAAACTCATCGGGTCCGAGCTTTATCGCATAGCACACATATATGCAAAAGTGTGCACCCATGGTTTCCCTGATTGCGAAATACTGTGGACCCAATAATTTATCAAAAAGAATTAATACCATCGTCGAGTTCGGCCCATCGGCGATTGCACATTTGTAAAAAGTTACGCTCCACTTAAAATGCCGATAGCGATACGTCGATGCGATATCAGCGATCTCTTATTGCTGAGGTCTGTGTCCCCGAACTGCTCACCGCCGAAGTGTTCATCGCTGAAGTCGCTGGGGTCACTGCACTCCTTCACCTGATGTGCAGTTGGAATTACACTTTCAACACTCCCCTTTAATTTCAACTACTGGGCATTCAATCATACCCAGAGACTTTCTCAACTCCTTGACATGCAGATGTTACAAAAGAGTCTTCCTCTTAACAGAGGGATTCACCACTGTCTATGCTGAAAAGCATCTTCCTCTAAACTAGAGGGATTCACCTGTCTATGCTAAAAAGCATCTTCCTCTTCACA